>PPOK02000068.1:0-61381 GCA_003708865.2 Kazachstania taianensis | reverse complement strand
TAGTGGCAAAAAAAAAGTTAGGGTTAAAAATGATTTTAGACCACGTGACCGGGCCTTGTCACGTGACTTTCAAGAATTTCCTAATCGGGTAATTCTGGATTTCCTATTTGGGACTGTGTCCGTAATAGGAAGGACACCACGTGACGCAAATTGACCAATCAGATTGAAGAATCAAAAATCTGATTACTAATAGAATTTCCCATAGTTAAGATACTCGTTGCTGATTGGTCAGTTCTAAACACCCATACATCCTCCAAAAAACGTGACCTGGAGAATTGACCAATCAAATACAAAGGAATTGCCTCGTAGTTAATATACTGCGATATGATTGGTGGATTCACAGTTACCCGGTACGCAAAACTAGAAAAATTTTAGCCAATCAGATCAAAGTTTATTGCCTCGTAGTTAATATACTCAGTTTTGATTGGTGGATTCACTGTTACCCGGTACGCAAAACTAGAAAAATGGTAGCCAATAGGATCGATGGATTGGAAAAGAATGGCCTCATAGTAAAAATACTGCGTCGTGATTGGCTCCTTGGCAAGGCGTGTTTTTTGCCCAACTAGAACACCCACACACAAGCTTTCCTACGTCACGTGCTATTTTAGTCAGGTGACCCCTTGTTAAATTTCCACTTCGGGAATTCTGATCGAAGCTGAATATTTACTGTTATATGGATAAGCCTTCATTAGCATTCTCGAATAGTGAATTCCTCTTCACATAAGGCACAGTAGTCAACCTCACGAGTTAATATAGAGAGCAGACCTTTGCAAAACGTCCCGGAGATCTACATTGTTGCGCTTGTTTGTTTTGTGAAAGTATCTTAGGGCCATAAAGGGAATAACTTGCGCGTTAACACGAATATTACTAAGGAAAAGAAGATAACGAGGATATATTGCAATGTACTCCTGGAAGAATAAGTTCAAGTTTGGCAAGTCCAAGGAGGAGAAGGAGAAAGAGAAGGAAAAAGAAAAGGACCAGAAGCACCATGGTCTGTTCCATCACCATAAACATGAGGATAGTGATGTGTCTGATTTTATTGATAATGATATGAGTAGATCATCTTCTGACATAAGGGATGTGATCAGTCAATCCCCCTCGGTATCTGCAACCAAACCATCATTTGATGGGTCTTCTTCGGTTTCTACAGTAAGTGAACATCCTGACAATATCTCTTCCGAGTTCTCCAATGGTGGCGCCAATAGTCACCAGTTTGAGATGCCTTCTTCTGAATCTCATGTATCTAATACCTCTACCTCTAATGGGGGTATCATGACAATCAAAGTTTATAACGGTGATGGCTTCAAACTACCATTCAACATTACCGCCAATGACCAAATTTTATCAAAGTTACTAGGATCAGGTGTACCTCTACAACAAAGGGGTGCTGAGGCATCTCATGAGATTGATCAGTTGACCTCACAAATTTCGAGGGTCACATTAGCCAACCAGGGTCCCGGTTCTGAATCACTTATTCTCAAGGACTCCTCCTCCAATTTCATACCGGCAACAATTTTATTGCCAGGCTCCCAAAATGCGAGTCCTCTGTTATATTTTACCATCGAATTTGATAACACAGTAGCTACAATTGAACCAGAGTATGGTACAATGGCTCAACCTATCTTCAATAAAATATCGACGTTTGATGTTACCAGAAAACTACCTTACTTAAAGATTGATGTCTTTGCCAGAATTCCCTCAATATTATTGCCTTCTAAGACATGGCAACAAGAGGTCAGTGAGCATGATCCTCATTTAAAGGAGATATTTGAGAAGATAAGTTGTAATCAGGATATTCACTTGGATTCCTTCCATTTGCCTGTGAATTTAAGGATAGATTCAGCAGCGAGTATCAGACTGTACAATCATCATTGGATCACTTTAGAGAATGGATTCGGTAAAATCAACCTGACCATTGACTATAAGCCATCAAAGAATAAACCTTTGACAATCGACGATTTTGATCTATTGAAAGTTATTGGTAAGGGTTCTTTTGGCAAAGTAATGCAAGTTAGAAAGAAGGATACACAGAAAATATATGCTTTGAAAGCGCTGAGAAAGGCCTATATCGTTTCCAAATCAGAAGTGACGCATACTTTGGCGGAACGTACTGTTTTGGCTCGGGTTGACTGTGCCTTTATCGTTCCATTAAAATTTTCATTCCAATCCCCAGAGAAATTATACCTAGTGTTAGCATTTATCAATGGTGGTGAATTATTTTATCATTTGCAAAAGGAAGGTAGATTCGATCTTTCTCGTTCAAGGTTCTATACTGCTGAACTACTGTGTGCGTTGGAGACATTGCATAACCTAGACGTTATTTACCGTGATTTGAAACCAGAAAATATTCTTTTAGATTACCAGGGTCACATCGCATTATGTGATTTTGGTCTTTGTAAATTGAACATGAAGGATGACGATAAGACGGATACATTCTGTGGTACCCCAGAATATTTAGCACCGGAATTATTATTGGGTCAAGGTTATTCAAAAGTTGTTGACTGGTGGACACTTGGTATATTACTATACGAGATGCTGACTGGATTACCACCATACTATGACGAGGATGTCCCTAAGATGTATAAGAAGATCCTACAAGCACCATTGGTATTCCCTGATGGATTTGATAGAGATGCAAAGGATTTATTAATTGGTCTGCTAAGTAGAGACCCTACTAGAAGGTTAGGTCGCAACGGAGCACAGGAGATCAAAGAACATCCGTTCTTTAGCCAATTGTCATGGAAGAGACTAATGATGAAGGGATATATTCCACCTTACAAGCC
The DNA here is from genome assembly GCA_003708865.2 of Kazachstania taianensis. Classification (NCBI taxonomy): domain Eukaryota; kingdom Fungi; phylum Ascomycota; class Saccharomycetes; order Saccharomycetales; family Saccharomycetaceae; genus Kazachstania; species Kazachstania taianensis. Next base: position 58,598 of record PPOK02000068.1, on the reverse strand, counting down.
ACCTGTAAGTAGTGCCATGGATACAAGTAACTTCGATCAAGAGTTTACCAAGGAGAAGCCAATCGACAGTGTTGTCGATGAGTATCTGAGTGAAAGTGTCCAGAAACAATTTGGTGGTTGGACATACGTGGGGAGTGAACAGCTGGGAAGCTCAATGGTTCAGGGCAGGAGTATCAGATAAGAGAATAAGAAAAGAAAGAAAGCGGAGAGAAATTAACGCAGTTTATACATCTCAATATGCCCTATATATTTATTTATGTCTTGAACTGCAACCTCAAATAAATTCACTATACTAGAGGATAGTTATACTCATATATAGTGTACTACTCTATTGACGGTATAAATAAGGTACTCTATATATTAACTCATTTGATTACCCGCACAGGCTGAAAATTTTTGATGTATGAAAAAAAAAAATCGATCCTTGAAAAAAATTACATATTAATCGATGGGCATCTCATATATTATAACTACCTTTTAGACGTTTCCTTAAAACAGGGAGTGATTTGAAGACATTTCCCATCCATAGTTGAGATTTCGTCGTCAACGCCACTTTATCGAATATAGAACATCTTTTCTACAATATGATGGCATTTGAAAACATCTCAAAGAGGTCTGCAGACCAGAACCCCATAAACTCAAAGAAACGTAAAGTCGAATTCGCCGAGGGTCCAACTCTCTATCCTATCGTAACGGACGGAAAGATTGATAGTGTGAATGTCACTAACGGCGATGTCAGTGGCTTCTCCTCGGCTTTATATTCTAGATTTGTTAATTCGGCTCTAGAAGATCTTGATAAGGTATGTTATCGATATTCCCACCCGTGTTATTTTACGCAATTCTTTTCAGTTTGAATGTTTTTTAATACTAACATGATTGCCCTCTGTTTCCTTTAGAACGATACTGCTCAAATCAATATAATTGCCGACCAACTGGCGCTCACAGAAAAGAGTACCGAACGGATCAAGCCAGAAAATCTGAGCATTCTATTAGATATTCTTTCAAGTAACATCAACAAGATTGATTCGTCAAAGGGTGCCCCACTGATTCAGTCTCTCATAAATCTAAATAAATGGTGGGAGTTGCCATCGACAACTCTGACTAAATTTATATACTTCATTAGAATTCTATGTTCTAGTATACCGAAGTGGTGGCCCGACGTCTCGATGATCTTAATTTCCAGTTTTGTTACTTTACCCGTGGAGAAAGCAAGGAATCAACATGATATTTTAAACTATTTCCTGAAGATGATCCCAAGTTCGATGAGCTCCATTGACACATATCTGACTAGATGTTTCCCCAACAAGAACGATACTCGGAAGAGTCTAGTGAATTACATTGGTAACATTTTACATTTGACCAAATACTGTAGAGAGTTAAGGTTCCAAGTTTGGTCTCTCATCATTGAAAGGACAATTTCCATTGACGTTGAGCTGCAAAATGAACTAGACGAGATGGATGACGATGTGGAAAGTGACTTGGAAGAGGATATTGAAGAAGATGACGAAGATGACGAGGATGAGGCGCAGGACAGTGAAGATTCTGATGACGACGAGGATATCATCAGTGATGAGGAGGCCGCCATCGGCGCAGATGATATGGAAGGGATAGAGGAGTATAACGTTGAGGTCACACAGAATATTAAGGAGCTATCTAAGAAATTAGACGCCATACTAACGCTGGTCAGTCAGAACATCAGCTCTGAGGTGACTCCCGAGAGTTTGGACAATGGTGACGGGGTGTCTATATTCAATACATTGACGACACTATTCAAGACTCACATTCTACCAACGTATTACACGAGGTCAATCCAGTACATCATGTTCCACGTGTCGCAACAACAGTTGGAGTTGATGGATTCCTTCTTGGTGACGTTGATTGACATTTCCTTTGCACCAAATGAGACCTCCGAGAAGAAGATCAAATCCCTACAATATTTAGGCTCATACATTGCTCGTGCTAAGAGGCTTTCTAGAACACAGATCGTCTTTGTCGCAAGCTATTTGACCTCGTGGCTTAACAGGTACGCCATCGAAAGAGAGGAGGAAGTAGATCAACCGGGCGGTATGGACAGATTCAAGCATTTCTACGCTGCGTTCCAAGCGCTGTGTTACATCTTCTGTTTCAGGAGAAATCTGTTCAGGGACCTGGACGGGAACTGGGAATGCGAACTAGACAAATTCTTCCAAAGGATGATCATCTCGAAGTTCAACCCACTGAAGTACTGTAATGAGAACGTCATGTTGATGTTCGCGAGGATTACACAGCACGAGGACATCGCGTACTGTTTCAGCATAATCGAGAACAACAACAACGAGCGGTTGAGGGGCATTGTCGGAAAATCCGACAGTGCGCGGTCCCTGACCGCTGGGAGCTCGACTAGTACGGCCTCTGCATCGTCGTCTATTCGCGCAACGGCGTGGTCTTTAGCGACGAGGCAACAATTTATAGATTTGCAAAGTTATTTCCCATTCGACCCGCTGTTCCTGAAGGACTACAAGCGGATGATGCGGGAGTACTACATCGAGTGGAGTGAGGCCAGCTCGGAGCTGGAGAGCGACCACGAGTCCGACGACTGAGCGCATATATATTCACTATACCTATTCATATATAGATAGATACCCTAATGCATTTTCACAGTTGCTGCTTGTGCTGGTACGTACATGATCGACTGTGTCAATTGACTATAATCTACCGATCACCTTCTGCCGTACATATTTGGATATATCAACTGAATATATTAGAGATCAAATATTTAATGACAGTAAATAAAATATGATAATTCCCCTCTTGAAAATAAATATATAAAGGTGCCCTCCTCAAACGTAAAAGACACAGCAAAGACACACAGAGACCAATGATACTGTTCGATATACCTCTGCGAACACAGTCTGACACGTTGCAAACCACACCGGCTCTACAGAGTATGCAGGACTTCGGACCACCGATGATTACCCCCCCACCGATAGACTCCGATTCCGACGCGATCAGCCTGGCGTTCCTGATCAGCCTGTCCGTGACTTTCGCGATTATCATGCTGCTGCTGGTGCTCGTTGCGCTGTACATCACGTTCTGCGGGTCAGACGAGTCCGCGTTCGATGCTGAACTGGGGCTGGGCAGCAGCGCAAGTACGAGTGGGAGTGCGAACCAGGGCAGTCGCGGTACCCGCAGCCTCGGGCTGGGCTCGCTGTTCAAGAAGAAGCGTGGTGACGTGCTGCTGGATTCGCTGTGCACCGCAAACAGTGGGGGGTCTGGCGAGGAGGATTCTCCCGAGTTCAAGCTCGTCGAGGCCGAGGAGCTCAGCCGGATGTCGCGGTTCGAAGTCGATTTGTACCGGCGTGCGCGTGAATTCCAACGACAGACGCCGCCTCGGGTCACCAAACTCGGGACATCCGTCGGGGAGGCCGACCGTGCGTTCCTCAGAGACCGCGGCATCCAAGCGTACTTCTTTCTACCCTCCGTGAACGACAACGTGGATGCTGCGGGCCACTTCCTGCCGAGCTTTCTCGTGCAGGACAAACTGGACGTGACATTCACTGCACAGAACCGCAGCTCTTCGACGGTGCTGAACTACCCGCTTCCCACGAACAAGCGGGATGCCGTGTACTTCGAGGTGAAGGTGTTCCAGCATGCGCAGGACTCTAACAGTGTCTTCAGCATTGGGCTGACGACGGTGCCGTACCCTTACTTCCGCCCGCCGGGAATGTCCAACTTCTCCATCGCGTACGAGTCCACGGGTAAACTGCGCATCAACAACCCGTTCACAGCAAGCACCTTGCTTCCGAGACTCACGGAGGGCGACGTCGTCGGGTTCGGGTACCGGTACCGCACGGGCACGATCTTCGTGACGCACAACGGCCGGAAACTGCTGGACGCGACGGAGGGCGTGCGCATGGACCTATTTGTGAGCGTCGGATGCGTGAACGCGTCGTACACGCGGACGTACACGGCGGACGGTCTTTTAGAGGACCCCGATAACGCGAGTCTCAGGGATGCGCTGTCCCGCGGGGAAGACGTGCAGGACATGCTCCCCAAGACGCTACAATGTGTGTATGACGAGCGGGAGAGCGTTGTGGAGAGTTCTGCGGTAGAGCTGGACGTGAATCTGGGCCAAGTCGGGTACGTGTTCATCGAGGCAAACGTGAAGAAGTATGCGTTTGCGCCTGTGTACGGGGAGATCGGCGTGCCTCCTGCGTACACCGGATCGAGTGTAAACCACGACGTGGTGTTACAGAAGGGAGAGGACCGGCCGCCCGTGTACTCGGAGTCGACTCCGAGCACTGGAAATGCACACACAGAGACGGGCGCAATAGAGGACGAGACTACGCCGTTACTGCCACCACGACGCAAGCGTAAAAGACACCATGGGAAACGTCGTGGAAGGCACCATTAAGTTAATACCTCGGCATCGGCATATTACCGACGCAAGACAAGAGACACCGTGAGAGCGCCTAGAAAATACAATGGACCTAATAACTCGGCATCAAATATTACCAACGCAAGTACAAGAGACACATGGGAACGTCTGGAACACACCACTAATACCTCGACATCAACATATTACCAACCCAAGGCAAGAGGCGCCGTGAGAGCGCCTGGAAGACACCATTAATACTCGGCATCAATATATTACCAGCTCAAGCGCGAGAGACACCGTGGGAGCGTCATGGAAACCACCATTGACCTGATACCTCGGTGTCAACATACTACCATGCAAGAGCAAGAGATACCGTGAGAGCGCCTGGAATACACTATTAATACCTCTGCATCAAGTATTACCGACGCAAAGCAAGAGACACCGTGGGAGCGTCTGGAAGACACCACTAATAACTCGGGATCAAATATTACCAACGGAAGCGAAAAGAGAAACGTAGGAGCGTCTGGAAGACATCATTAATACTCGGTACCAACATATTATCAACGCCAGAGCAAGATATACCGTGAGAGCGCCTGGAAGACACCATTAATACTCGGCATCAACATGTTACCAACGCAAGAGCAAGAGATACCGTGAGAGCGCCTGGAAAATACAATGGACGTAACACCTCTGCGTCAACACATTAGCGACGCAAGCGCAGGACGCGATGGAGGGGACACTACAGCATCAGCATATTACAGCATTACATAGTCATGTATATATACATATATATTCACCGTTTGGCACTTTACTCTTTGCCTTCTCGCAAAGGACAAAGACTGGGTGGCGGTCATTCTTGTCTTGATCACCCATGACACCTGCTGAAGTTCGGAAGCACATCCTTTGATGTCGTGTGCATCATTGAAGTAATCTATGCTTTATTGTTCCGTTTAATACACTGATGGAAGATGATATTCATGTATAGATATCTACTCAATAAGTCAAGGAAGTGATACTCGTATATAGATATTTGCCCTGAGACGTGAATGGATAAGCGCATCCGACTCAGCGTCTCTTCTTGCCCTTGCCCTTGCCCTTCTTCTTGCCCTTCCCCGCCGCAGCAACGGCCTCCACGGGGCTCGGCGCCACGTACTCCGGCACTGGTGCATTCACCAACAACACCCCAAAGCCCACCTGCGTGGCCACTTGCTTCCCGGGCGACTGTCCCTTCGCAGCGGCCTTCCCGACCCTCGGAGCAGTAACAGAGACCCCCCGGGGTCCCCACGCGTTGAGCAGCCTCGACACGTCTTTGCTCTTATCCGACGCGAACGCGTACGTGCTCTGCAGTCTCGCGTTCCGACACTTGAACGCGACCCTGCCGTGGCGCCTCTGCTTGTTAGCGTGCTTGCTCTTGTGCTTGTCCTTGTCCGTGCCCTTGTCCGTGCCCTTGTCCTTGCCCCCAGCTGGCCGCGGCGGCGTGTACGTGAGGGAGAAGACCGTGGCGGAGGGGTTCGCGGCCACGAGGCGCGCGCTGTCCGCGATGAAGGTGTCCAGGGCTCTCATGCTTGGTTTGTGGTGGTGGTGGTGGTGGTGCGAGAGTGAGCGGATAAGACTGCTCTTCGACGCTAAGAAGCACGCCTGCAAGACGCAGGCACAAGACGAGGCGGTGGAGACTAGAGCAGTGCCAGCGATCGGTCGCAGTGGTTCAACGAACCTGTAGCAGTGAACCTGTAGCAGTGAACCTGTAGCAACGAGCAGTCATCGGTGCAGGCACCGGAACTGCAGCTCGCCGGGGCGTGTGATTGGCCCGTTACCGCACCCACCCAACCTCTCCACCGCCCCACTCCCCACCGCCCGTATATATACCGCTCTGCCCCCGTCTTGCGACTCGTCTTCTTGCCACCCTCACCACCAACGCCCCAACGATGATGATCAGGTTCGCGGCGCTCTCCCGCTTCCCACTCGCCCCGCCCGCAGCAAGGGCAATGACCACCGCCGCCGCCGCCTTCCGCACAGAGACAGACTCCTTCGGCCCCGTGAGCGTCCCCGCGGACCGCCTCTGGGGCGCGCAGACGCAGCGCTCGCTCGACAACTTCAAGATCGGCGGGCCCCGGGAACGCATGCCGCTGCCCGTCGTGAGCGCCTTCGGCGTCCTCAAGGGCGCGTGCGCCACCGTCAACGAGCAACTGGGCTCGCTCGACCCGGCCGTCGCTGATGCGATCCGCCGTGCCGCGGAGGAGGTCCGTACTGGGGAGCTCGCGGACCACTTCCCGCTCGTCGTGTTCCAGACGGGCTCCGGGACGCAGTCGAACATGAACGCGAACGAGGTCATCGCGAACAGGGCGATCCAGCTGCTAGGCGACGCGGACGTGGGCTCGAAGCGCGTGCACCCGAACAACCACGTCAACCAGGCGCAGTCCTCGAACGACACCTTCCCGACCGTCATGCACATCGCCGCGACGACGGAGATCTCGCACGCGCTGCTGCCGGAGCTCGAGGCCCTGCGTGACGCGCTGCAGGGGAAGGTGGACGCGTTCGCGCACATCGTCAAGATCGGCAGGACCCACCTGCAGGACGCGACGCCCCTGACGCTCGGCCAGGAGTTCAGCGGGTACGCGCAGCAAGTGGAGAACGGCATCTACAGGGTGCGCGCCTCGCTGCACCACCTCCACTTCCTCGCGCAGGGCGGCACCGCCGTCGGCACGGGGCTCAACACGAAACCCGGGTTCGACAAGCTCGTCGCGCAGGAGGTGTCGAGACTGACGGGGTTGCCCTTCGAGACCGCGCCGAACAAGTTCGAGGCGCTCGCCGCGCACGACGCCGTCGTAGAGGCCAGCGGCGCGCTCAACACCCTCGCGTGTTCTTTGTTCAAGATTGCGCAAGATATCAGGTACTTGGGCTCGGGCCCTCGTTGCGGATACGGCGAGTTGTCCCTCCCAGAGAACGAGCCGGGGTCCTCGATCATGCCGGGGAAAGTCAACCCGACGCAGAACGAGGCGTTGACGCAAGTATGCGTGCAAGTCATGGGCAACAACACGGCGATCACTTTCGCGGGGTCGCAGGGCCAGTTCGAGCTGAACGTGTACAAGCCCCTGATGATCGCAAACTTGCTGAGCTCCATCCGCTTGCTCTCAGACGCGTGCAGGTCCTTCCGCATCCACTGTCTCGAGGGACTGCGCGCGAACGAGGACAAGATCAACGAAAACTTGAACAAGTCCCTGATGCTCGTCACGGCGTTGAACCCAAAGATCGGGTACGACGCAGCGGCAAAAGTCGCAAAGAACGCGCACGTCAAGAATATCACCTTGAAGGAATCAGCGTTGCAATTGAACGTCCTGACGAGTGAAGAGTTCGACGAGTGGGTCGTCCCGGAGAAGATGATCGGGCCTCACGCTTAGACGTGCTGCTCCCTTATATCTGTTGTACTGTATATACACTACGTGCTCTATATGCAAATGTACTTTACGCTGTCTATATGCAAATGCACCACGCGCTCTGTATGCAAACACACTACGCTGTCTATATGCAAATGCATTACGCACTCTATATGCAAACACACTACACTGTCTATATGCAAATGCACTACGCGCTGTCTATTTGAACGGGGACCGTAGTATATTTTAATTAGTTACATCTTCCCGTTTCTCGCTACATTGTGCATATTTCCACAGGGGTTTGTGAGAAATCACGAAGAATAGATCACAGTACTATAATCCTTACTCAATTATTATCCTCAGCACAATTATGCATTTGTACAGGCTGAAGCTAAAGTTGGCAATGTTTAAGAATCGGATATTTTTATCATCATACACTTTTGATACAAGGATGGTGTGACTGAGTATATTAGACCAGTATCTAATGTAATACAACTATTTTAGTAATTGGAAAATTACCCCATATATTAAGATTAAATATAATATATGTGCATGGAGAACTCAACAGCAGTAATTCTGTTAAGTAAATTAAGATTTATTTATTATACATATATTTGATTAATGTGGCACCAGAATCTAAGTTAACAAGGTATTTGTCCACCAATAATTCATCATGGGAATGGAGACCCTGATAATTGCAATCCAAACTATCTGAGGTTATGCTTTCAAATACAACGCACTGAATCATGTTCAAGCGATATCGCGACGATAAACCTATTGTCGAAGAATCTTCGATACCTCAAATATATTAAGTTACACCCTCCAGCTGTTACAACAGATGTTTATCATCACATAAGATACAAGTACGTACACACACACTATGGCATGAGATTGATCCAGAACCTAAAGGACTCCATCTCAGCGTCCTCAGAGGTGAACACGAGGGAGTTCATCCCCTCTACAAGCTTGATCTCGTACCTTTCCGTCCTCTCCCTCTCTGCAGTATTCATTTCTGGGGCCTTGCCGTTACCCATTACACCCTGAGAGATTGGCGCTTGCAGTTTCGCCGAGGGAACAATGTCGTTGTTCAAAGTGAGCGAGTTCCTATTATTGGGCCTGTTCAGTCTTGCGACTAGGGTCAAGTACGCTTGGAAGGGCTGCATAGAGACCGAGTAACTGTTCTCATACTGGTTCAGTGTAGAGAGGTCGAAATTGAACTCGACCCAGTTTTGGACTGGTGGCGGCCTTGACCCTGGCATTGGGTTCAGTGCCTGTTGGTACAGGTTATGTGACGTAAACAGAGACAAGGTCTCGATCAGCCTGAAGGGAACGTGTGGTAGCTTGTAGTCCTCAGAAACGTATTCCTTCTGCAGGGAGTTTACTAGATTATACTTGGGGATTCCATCACTCAACTTCATTTGTGGAGCCACTGGAGTGGTTTCCGTGACAGGTTTGCTCGTGGGCCTTGCCACATGTGGATCCCATAAAAAGTCATCCGCCAGTAGTGTCCTAGTGTACCCATTGCCGAGTCCCTCAAACTTACCAGGGGACTCCCCGTTCGGAGCAGTACCTTGGACTGTTGCAGTAGTTGTAGTTGTATCGGCAGTTGTTGCGGCAAGAATGTCGGCACTCTTGTCCGAGGTATCGCCAGCATGTTCTGTTGTAGCAGTGCTCCCCCCACTGACTGCAGCAGTGTACGTGTTCCGACCGGGCGTCCCGTACTCAAGGACTACCTCACCCTTCTGTTTCAACGTCTCCAACTCCCTGAAGAACTTGTCGTGGAGCAGTCTCCTGAAGAATTGTGTGAGTAGCAGAGACGTGTCGTAGATCGGAGACCCTGCATCGTTAAACACTTGCGCGTTATCGAAGGTGAGCATTACGTCCAGCACAGCATCGTATACCGTGGCGTACACACCGTTCTTCAAATTATCTCTTACGACGTTCAGTGCCATGGGCCTATGTATGACCTCGTAGTACTCCGGCAGTTCCTCACTGTCGACCAACTCCTGGAATGGTTCGCTCGGCTTGTAATGCCTGTCACCGGCGGTCTTCTCCCCTGGATACACCTCCCTGAGGACATCACGCTCACTGGAGTCCATAAGAGTGTCCACACACTGCAACAGCAACTCACGGATCTTCCCGTCCCCGAGCAAATAGTCCCTAGCGATGTTCTTGGCCCTGAGGACCTCATACTTTATGTAATTGACCAGTTGAAACCCGTTCTTGACAATGAGACTGTCCTCCTCGTTGTACGCGGCGCAGTTCTTCGCTAGCAACTCGACATCTAGAAGGAACTGCCGCGTGCCACCCGGGTACTCGTAGTCCCTAGACTTGATCTCGTTCACGGACATCGGCTGCTGGATCTTGTAGTAGTACTGCGGATGGAACTTCCTGCTGGGCAGCTTGATGAAGTCCTTGAACAAGGAACGGTACTGGTCCGTCAGCAGGTCCAGTGTGTACGAGACGAAGACGTTGAACTGCGGGATGCGCCATTCCGGGTCCCTGACCAGCTCTGAATCGGGGGCCAGCGGCGTCTCGGGGTCGACAGTGGGCAGGGGCCCCCTCCGCGGGTTCTTCCCTGCTGTGTAGCGCTCCTCGTGGCGGTGTGAGTCCATTGGTTGCTGTTCGATGTGTCGAGTCGAATGCCGTATACAAATGTCAATTCAATGTTTATTATAGTGCTCTAAGTATACAAATGTGCAAAAGAAGATGTAACCGGGAACACGGTAGCCTCAGTTGTCCGAGATGGTGCTGTACCGCTCACAATCGGACTTTAATGCCTCTAACGTAATGTGCCTCGTGTATTTGTATTGTCGAGAGACTTCTATCTCTCTAAGTTTTGCTTGAATCTGACAACAGGAGGATCGACTCTAACTTTGTCCAGAAGATCAGAACTCGACCACCAGGGGCTCCCTGTGTCCATTTCTGTGTTCTTGTGAGAGTTTCAGCGGCAGCTCCCGCGATATAGAACTGTGCAACTCTCTGAGCCGCTGCTGTATTTCCACGGGCACATCGCCGTCCACCACCGTGAACAGGGGGGCCTGATCCTCCCGCGGTTGGGACTGCAGTTGAGATTGTGATTGCGACTGCACAGTCTCTTGTTCAGGCTCTTGCTCTGGTTCCTGGGCGTCCCCGGCCTGGACGACCACGCCGCTGTTGCCCAGCAGCGACATATCCACCAGCCGCTCGTTCGTCGCTGCGACAATGGCCCTCAGCTCTGCGTCCCTGGCCTGCTGCTGCCGCAACAGCAGCTCCTCGGGGGACTCCCCCAGCTGCGACCCCCTGGCGCCGTAACCGTTGCTCTCGGCACCGCCACCGGCACCGCTCCCGTAGTGCGCCTGCTGTCCCCTCAGCAGCGCCTGCTCGTCCTCGCCGTCGCCGTCCCTGCAACAGCTCCACGCGATCCCCATTGCCTCTCTGTATCTCTGCGTCTGTACGCCTTCCCCGCGGTTCGGTCCTTCAAGTAGTTCCATCCCATCCCATCCTTCTAAGCACCACCAGCACACTACAAGCAACACACAAACACAACATGCTGCGTGGGTTACGAGCCTGCGACGTGAGCGTGCGCCGCTTCTCGGCCGGTGCGACCCCCAGGGACTTCGTGTCGTGGTTCAAGAGCAGGAAGGCCGCGGCGAAGTCCGGGGAGAAGCCCGCCAGTACGAGGGAGGTCATCGATAAGGTCGAATCCGGGGAGCTCGAGGCAGCTGGTGGGAAGCAAGATGGTGGGAAGCTGGCTCTTGTGCCCGAGAATTTCGTCGGTGTGCCCAGGGTCCCCTCGCAGTCGCTGGAGAACGTTCCGTTCCATCACTGGCTTACAGGGAAGAAGGTCGTGACGGAGATAGAGCTGGATGCTGTTATGGGGCGGCTCGTGACGGAGATGGGGTTGGTGGGAGAGTTGTCCGGAGAATTTCCAGATGTACAGACACGGTTCAAGTTCTGCAAAGAATTGCAAGCTCGCACGGGACACACAGTGCCAGATTACCAGCTGACTCTGTTGACGAGTCCCCAGGGGTTCAGAGAGTACCTGTGCAAGAATGTCCTCTCGGGGAAGCGCGACAGGTTCAAGGAGGCAGAACCCCAGGCCATACATATCTCTACGGAGACCTTCAATCTGCCGAACGTGCATGTGAGACAGGAACCTGCTAACAGAGACAAGAGGAAGAAGTTCAGCAAGCTGTTGAGAGAAGTCAACGCCTTGAAGGAGACAGAGACAAGGCAGGCTATTGACAGGCTCAAGAGCCAGGACTGAGTTGTATAAATTTCTTGTATATAGTGGAGTGTGAATACAATACAGACAGTGCATCGTGCTACATTCAATATTACATATTGGTTTACGATATCATATTAGACTGGGTAGACTGCCGCCCATACAATATCTCCTACACCAAAACTTGACTATTTAAACTTTAGTGACACAAAATACTTTTATTTCTTTGACACTCACTCTCACAAACACCAAACACAACTAAACATGAGATACACACCCATCATTGCCGGTATACTTTCACAATTGGTTAACAGTGTAAAAGCTGCTGAAACTGCACTGTGTCCCGAATTCGAATCACTACAATTCAAGTCCCTAACAAACACTTGTGCCAAGGAACACACACAAGAGATAAAGGAATGCATTGGTGCAAACTTTGCCCAACAATTCGACTCTTGTTCCACATGCATCCTCGTGGACCAAGCCTCGTTAACTGATGCAAATAATTGCCATTGCCTACAGTGTGCAGTCAAGGCCCTCTCGGATATCTGCTTCACACAAGCCTGTCCAAATGAGGAACTGAACACTTTAGAGATCATGGAATCCCTCAACAGTAATATCACATTGGCCAGGAATGCTTCTCTTACACTCGATGGTGGTAATGATGACTTACAATATTTCAATACGGAAGACACAAAGTTTGTGGTCAGAAACCTATTGCCCTCTGAACAAGACACTTTGGTTAGTTCCTTAGTCGATTCCATGTTTGTTGAGGAATTCGAAGACGTCGTATTGTCGGAGGCCCAAGTACAAGAGTTACAGGCTCACGACTCTCAAGAACAAAACACACAACCACAAGACGAAACACAAGAGCAACCACAAGACACTGTGTCCGACAAATCTTGGGGCAAGTGGAAAAAGAAGAAGAAGTGTGAACCAATCACGGAGTACGAGACCGAAACCGAGACCGTGACTCAAACGAAGACGAGGGTCAAAAAGAGCACAGAAACAGAGACTGTCACAAAGCATAAGACCACAGCCACCGAGGTGGAAACTGAAAAACACACTGACACCGAGCTTAAATACATCACCGACACCGAGACTGAGACCGAGACTGAAACGGAGAGGGATATCCGGTGGAAGATCAAGTACAAGACGGAATATGACACCGAGTACATCAAGAAGTGGAAGACAAAGACAAAATATAAATACAAAGTGATCACCGCCACGGAGACGGACTTCAAAGTTAGCACAAGAACCCGTTATAGACATGATGTTGTCACCGCCACAGAGACAGAAATTGACGAGTACACTAAAACAGTCCACCTCCCTGTGGGGACAACCACGGTGAAGAAGATCAAGTGGAAGAAGAAGACCTTGACTGACACAAAAACTGAATATAAGCCTACGACTACGACGAAATTCAAGAAAGGCAAGACAACAACGGCCACGGTGACAGAAACTTCGACCACAATCAAATATAAGAAGTTTAAATTGAAGGTCGTCACCACGTTTGTCACGAATACTGTCGTCCAGGCTCGTCCAAGAAGAGTATTGTTTGGACCAAGAACAGGGACGACATCTTTCATAGCGTTACAGTCCTTGGTTCCTGAGACAACTCCAGTAGGTAGTACTGCATCGCTGATGAAACGGGGGGCAGACTGGGGTGTTGGTAACGGGAATATCTCGACGAATTTCACGAACACTAGTCCCGCAAACTCGGAATTCAACAGCAACGGTACTCTCAATTCTGGAGCTTCACCGGCCAGGTCCTCCAAATCCAACCTTTCCGATACAATGACGATCATGCTGTGTATTCTGGTGGCACTAGGGACCGTATTCGGATTCCCAAACTATACCACTGCACAAAGGAATACTGCATTGGCTGAAAGAAACGTACCAGATGAAGATGCCCACGTTCTTGCTGGCGTCCCACCGTCGTTACTGCACATCGCTAGGAGACTTCCCGTCGATTGACCCAGTGTGCTCCGATGGTAATTCCATGGCAATGCTTCACTTTAACAACTCATCGCTATAATAGCTATGTATAATATATATTCGATAACAAATTTATATTCCTTTACAGTAACCTATCATCGCTCTGTACATTCGATCCGTGAAACGTCGAGATCGTGCAGAAGGATGCCGTCGTTATGCGAAGAACTGTATAATGCACTGTCCCAGGATCCGGGGGACAACACTTACACCGTTACGTTCGCTCCAGATCAACCGGGTGCTTCCAAGGACGGCCATACTCTCACCATTGCTGACGGCAAGACTAAAGAGATCGTATGCTTCAAGAGTACGTTTCTGCTAGTGTTTAAGGAGGCCCACGAGTACATGGCCCGGGTTGTAAGTGGCACTGATGATATCTTGGAAAGCACGGACGCTTTCACCTTGTACTGTGTCACCGTGGCGTTGCTGTTGACGAGTGCAGAGAACAAGAGGAATCTCAACTTGCACGGGGAAGTGTTCCTCCGAGTATGGCGCAGTTCCAATAAGCAAGAGTTTTTACGACGGGAGATCGTCCTTGTGGAACGGTTGCTGACGTGCACTAACAACAAGGTGAACAAGTCCTCGTCGCTTTGGCATTGGTACAGGCGGTTGTTTCAGTTATGGGAGTCCCATTTGCAAGATGTAAGCGACTGGGACGTTTCGGTGGTGATTACGTCTGGTGAGAGACATTTCGGTAACTATTACGGGTGGAATAACGGGCAGTGGCTCTTCGATAACTTGAGCTCTGTGCAGCTGAAGGCCCAATTATTCAACGAGACGAAACGGTTCTGTCTGTCCCATAGTAAAGACGCATCTGCGTGGAATGCACTAGGGTACATGGCCAGCCAGCATATTGTGAGATCCAATTTCTACAGAGAAGATTACATACGCTTGAATGTGGATCATGGGAAGAGTCATAAATGGGCGTGTTTGGAAGTGGATTTACGAGGCTTAATCTTGGAGATAATGCACTTTATAGAGTCCCTACAGATCAAGGAATGGCCGCCCTACCTTTGCATGCTGCGATTACTACATAACCTTGACGAAATCTCAACAACACAACAGATTAAACAAGAATGGACCAATAAAATACGAACCTTTGAGAATCAAGATCGGGTAATCTCTCTGTACCACGGCTTTTCGCCAGTTGTACCGGAAGAATACTCGAAGGATTTATTACTACGAGAAAGTATTACTCATTTCGGCTACATGAAGGTGTTTTTATCGAAACTGTGAGTGCGTTCTTATTAACACTGTGAAAGTGCAGCGTATTCGAACGATACTCTAAGTAGCATACCATATAAATATTCCAATTCCATATCAATTCACATAGAGACAGTCTTACATGATTTACAAATATACATATATCTTTAGACCTTGTCCACCTTGGACGAGGACTGCTCCTTCTTCTGTATTTCATGTTTCTCGTACGCCGGTATGGCAAACTTCTCCGTAAATTGCTGTCCCGGTAAAATCGGTGCGATCTCCAGTATACTTTTGATTTGTTCCTCATGATTATTATCCTCGTGGTCCTCGGAGTACCCAGGGATATTCTTGTAAATGTAGTAGTCCAGATCTTTACCGGGCCCTACCTTTCTGAACAGTTTCGGATACCACTCGACACCGTCCTCGACCCTCTTCTTTGCCAGTTGCCTCTGGTAATCCTCGATTTGGAATTTCTCCTCGGTGGCTACTTTATGATCGCGTGCTGCGAGGGCATTCGTGACTTTCTTCCACAGTTTCCGGGACTCGTATATACCTTGTTCGTTCAGCGGGCGCACCTTTGGTTTCACCGGGTGGTCCTCGTGTGTGTTGAAGAGCACCTCTTTCTTCGCGGACTTGGACCGCAGGTCCTTATAGTACATGACATCGTTCCACTTCCCCGTGATCTCGAAGCATTCCCTCCCCTGCTTGTCCCTAACGACACCGAGGATGGCGTCGTATGTCCCGCCGATGAACCCCTTGGTCTTGAAATCGATGTCGGCCTCGTATCTTGCCGTCTTGATGATCATGTGGTCCCCCAGCTCGAAGCGCATCTTCCCGAAGAGAATTCCCCTGGCGTACATGTTTGGCTGTGTCAGGGTGTATTTCTCTGGTTTCCCGGTCTCCTCGTCCAGGATGTCCAGAAACGTCAACACCGTCTTCCCCTCCATCATCGCCGCGGACGAGTTACCCAAGAACCGCGACTTGGGAACGACGACACCGTCGACGCGGATATTGGACTCCGGGATCATATAGAAGTACGCGGACTCCGGCGGGTGGTGGCTCGTCTGCTCGGCGACGTAGAAGGCCTGCTGCTTGTTTGGCAGGTCCCAGTACGCGGTGAAGTACTCTCCCAGGATCGGGTTGAGCGGCTTCTTCACTGCCTTCGGCGCGATGTGCCAGCCCGCCATGTACCACTTGATCACCTTGAGGAAGCGCAGCAGCGGGTCCGGCTCGGTGTGCGCGTCGAGGATGATCTCGGGGAACTGCAGCTGGTTCGTGATCCGCTCGAGCATGGACTTCTTCTCCAGGATGAAGGTGGGCAGCGTGATGCGGGACAGGTCGCAGCCGGGCCTCAGCTGCGAGATGATGTTGAGCAGGATGTTCTGGCCTGCCTCGTCGTTCTCGTCGATGTCGTCCGTGTTGACGTCCTCGACGTCTTCTTGCTTAGCGCTGTGCG
This sequence comes from Kazachstania taianensis, assembly GCA_003708865.2. Classification (NCBI taxonomy): domain Eukaryota; kingdom Fungi; phylum Ascomycota; class Saccharomycetes; order Saccharomycetales; family Saccharomycetaceae; genus Kazachstania; species Kazachstania taianensis. The sequence continues at coordinate 42,006 of PPOK02000068.1, read as the reverse complement.
TGGAGGGCAGCGTCCCCGAGGACGGGTTCGGCGACGCGGCCTTCGAGTGGCTGGAATGCCGCGAGACGGCTGCCGGTTTCACTTTCAACTTTGCCAGGGACATAAGTTCCGGCGGGGGCTATGCAATGGGTACGTGGAGTGTTCTGGCGCGGCTTCTGGGAGACATCAGCGGCTAAAGCGAGAAGAACCTTCAATAGAGTGAGACGAATAACGATGCCCCTAAGGCGTTCACGCTGCGGTGCACGGGTGGGTCCCTGCAGACGCGACGCGTTGGCCGGCGATGACCAGGGGTGAGTGTGGCAGTGGTGTTGCGAGCTGCCATTGCTGTTGGTGGTCGTGGGCAGCGGTGAGTGCTTGCGATGTTACTGAGGAAGGCAATTGAATGTTTAACGAAATAACGTAATATTTTCCTGATGAATCGGCTTGGGATAAGGTAATATCTTGACGAATCGGCTTGAGATTGCTTTGGTGGAGATCATGATTACGCTGACCATCTCTTGTATCAATTATAGCACTTCGAAGATCTGAAATATACGGACATTTGCAACTACTCAATTGTAGATGGCAGGAAAATCCGTCTCACCCTCATACACATTGATCGTTGGCTCGATGTGTTGTCAATAATAACGTGCAAATTACATACACATTATCGGATTCGTGCTCTTGTTATTGAAATGACAAATGGTTCAATGTTGTTGAAATCACAAATACGCTATATTATACTATAGATCATCGAAGATTGCCAAATGATACGATGTTGTTGAATGACAAATACGCTATATTCTGTGAGAATTGACTATTTATTAATTCAGTATATCTATGTACGTGTGTGTGTGTGTATGGTGACAGGTCTCAGCTGTTACATTGATTACACCGCCGCGGCAGTCGGTTGCGACTTGGGCCTCTTTGCCAGATCCTGGGCACCCCCAGTTGCACTCACGTTGTTCGTCCGCATGCGCTTCTCGCCCCTCGCGGGTCTCTGCTCGCCCTCCGCGTACACGTTATCCGGCAACTCGTGCAACTTGACGTACCGCACGACGAGCTGGAACGTCTCGCCGTCGCTGTACTCGTCCGAGAAGTTGCGACACAGGTTGAAGAACTCCGTGCAGGGGACGTGGATGTCCACTTTCTGGCGCCTCCCCGCTTGTTCCCCCGCGCTGTCCTGAGTTGCGTTCAGCGGGATATCCAGACCGATGTACATCGTCGTGAGGCGCACTTTGTCCGCGCGCTGCACTGCTTCCTCGTCCTTGTTGTCGTCCGTGACGAGGGTGTACTTCGCGGCGAGATCGCGTTCTGCCTTGCGCGTGCCGTACTTGTCTATTATCTCCTGTGCTTGCGCCGGATTCGCATAGGTGTACGCGCACTCCACTGGTTTAATGAACGGGTGCGCTACTGCGATCTCGGGCAGCGCCTCGAGTTTCAACACGAGCAGTCTCAATTTCGATTCGACGAGCCCGCTCCACTTGAGATGCTGCTCGTCGTCCGCGGCGCGCGTGACGGCCGTCACGGTGAGGTAGTACCCGTACTTGTGGAAGAAGTCGTGTCTCTCGAAGAGCGCGGCCCACGTCACCTTGCTCGAGAATATATCGTTCGTGATGCGCACGCCGCGCGCGAGCTCCTGCAGTATGATCTTCTTCGTGGAGTCCGTGATGTTGTGCGTCGCGCACATGGACGGGTACGCGGGCGTGATGACGGGCATGCGGTGCGACCTGTCCTGCGCGTATATCTTGGGGTTCCACACGCGCACCTGCAGGGGCCCGTCCTCTATCGGTTTCAAAAGCACGGGCTGCGGCCACTTCCAGTCCGAGAGGATCTTGAAGAACCTGTTGAGCACGACGGCGCTGCACGCGTTCGGGTACAGCTGGCATATGCGCGCGACGAGCATCGCCCACGCCACCCCCCCCGGAAACCCGAACACGTTCGCGTAGATGGCCCTGCGCTGCGCCCACAGCTTGACTGCCCTGAGGGCGATCCTGAACACGGCAGGCTTCGGCACGAGCTCGAGGATCTCGTCCGTGACTCTGGTCCCGTTGAGCGCGCGGAGGTCCTTCTCGTCGAGGTTCCGCAGCAGGTTCTTGTCCGCGAGGGTGAGCGTCGCTGGCACCTGCGGCACGTCGAGCCGCGCACACAGCATATCTATCGATATCCCGTTGAACTTCATCTTAATAATGGGCACGAACGCATCCGGCACGGGCGCGATCTCCTCGAGCTCCTCTCGCTTCCGCAACAGCGACTCAAACACAGTAAAGAAGTCCTCCCTCGTGACGTGCTTCGGCACGACGACGAGCGTATCGATATCGCTCCCCGGTCCGTGCACGCCGAGCCTATACGACCCAAAGGTGAATATCTTGCCCCCCGCGTCCCTACTCATGCCCTCCGTCATGTTTCTGCTCCTCGAGACCGTGTACACGAACTCTCTCGCGAGCGACTGCAGGATCTGCAGCGTGCGCACCCTGTTCTGCGTCGCTGCTTCGGACTCGAAGGAGTCCTCTTGCTTGAGCTCTGCGACGAGCGCGTCGTTGAGCCTGTTCTCTGCTGCCGTCGGGCCCGCAGTCGAGACGGGGCCCGTGATGCCGTACACCTTCTGGTAGTTCATGAGACGAGAGCGGGGTAATCGAGAGCGGGGTGATGGGAGTATAGGAGTGGTCTCGCCGTCAAGACCCGCGGGAAGGGAACCGTCACCACTGTCGCTGTCGCTGTCGCTGCTTCGAACTGCAAAACCGGCGCAGCGGCACGTGACCCGGCCGTTCCCGTCCCGCGGGTCCCGCGCTGCTGGGGTCCCTGCTCTGGCGGGGCACTGCTCTGGTCCCTCGCCTGGGGGGTCCGGTAGGTTGCATTGGGTCTGGCGTGGTCTGTCCCGGTCTGTCCCGAGAGACGGGCGAAACGGGGCAATGTCCCGAGAGACGGGCGAAGACGGCAACCGTCTCCCATACCGCAGCGAGAGACTGCGCTATCAGCAGTGCCCACTGGTACACGACACCCCTAGCCGCTGTCCCTCCACGGCGGTCTCTGCGTCACTCACTAGCCCGGGTGCGTGGACCGGCTGCTGGCGAGGCTCGTCTCGGTGCAGGCAAGGACAGCCCCAACGCACATCCACGCACATCCACGCACACCGTCCTGATGCACCGTCCTGATGCACCGTCCTGATGGATGGACGCACCGTCCTGGCGTCTGTCCCGGCACCCGTCCCCCCGTCCTCCGTCCCGCTGTCCAGGAGGGTAACCCCTTCGCGGTCGTTGTTGACTTAACACTTCCAGCACTCAACCAACACTCACTCCACTCTCACGCCACTCCCGCACCACCAAGCACACCACGATGGACGAGCACCTGATCGCGACCATCAACAAGCTGCAGGACGCCCTGGCACCCCTCGGCGGCGGCTCGCAGAGCCCCATCGACTTGCCGCAGATCACTGTCGTCGGCTCGCAGTCCTCGGGTAAGTCCTCCGTGCTGGAGAACATCGTCGGGAGGGATTTCTTGCCCCGGGGCACGGGCATCGTCACGAGGAGACCCTTAGTTTTGCAACTGATCAACAGGCGTAAAGGTGGGGATGCTGCGAACAAGGATGCGGAGAAGGCCAAGAACAAGGACGCCGCGGCGCAATTAGCCGATCTGAAAGTCGGTGACGATGGCGACAAGGCGAAGAGTGAAGACAACGCGGACGAGTGGGGGGAGTTCCTGCACGTCCCGGGGAAGAAGTTCTTCAACTTCGACGAGATCCGGCAGGAGATCGTCCGCGAGACGGACAAAGTGACCGGTGCGAACGCGGGCATATCCCCCGTGCCCATCAACCTCCGGATATACTCTCCGTACGTGCTGACGCTGACGCTGGTCGACTTGCCCGGGCTGACGAAGGTGCCCGTGGGTGACCAGCCCGCGGACATCGAGAAGCAGATCAAGAACATGCTGCTCAAGTACATCTCCAAGCCCAACGCCATCATCCTCTCCGTCAACGCCGCGAATACGGACCTGGCGAACAGCGACGGGCTGAAGCTCGCCAGGGAGGTGGACCCCGAGGGCACGCGCACCATCGGGGTGCTCACGAAAGTGGACCTCATGGACCAAGGCACGGACGTCATCGACATCCTCGCGGGAAGAGTGATCCCATTGAGATACGGCTACATCCCCGTGATCAACAGGGGCCAGAAGGACATCGAGCAGAACAAGACCATCAGGGACGCGCTCGAGGACGAGAAGCGCTTCTTCGAGAACCACGCGTCCTACAGCTCCAAGGCACACTACTGCGGAACACCGTACTTGGCCAAGAAGCTGAACTCGATCCTCCTGCACCACATCCGCCAGACGCTGCCGGAGATCAGGTCCAAGATCGACGCGACGCTCAAGAAGTACCAGAACGAGCTCGCGAACCTGGGTCCAGAGACCATGGACTCCGCGAGCTCCATCGTGCTCAGCATGATCACGGACTTCTCGAACGAGTACGCGGGGATCCTCGACGGTGAGGCCCGCGAGCTGTCGAGCCAGGAGCTGTCGGGTGGTGCGCGGATCTCGTTCGTGTTCCACGAGGTGTTCAAGAACGGTGTCGATTCGCTGGACCCCTTCGACCAGATCAAGGACAGCGACATCCGCACCATCATGTACAACAGCTCTGGGTCCGCGCCCTCGCTCTTCGTCGGCACGGAGGCCTTCGAGGTGCTCGTGAAGCAGCAGATCCGGCGCTTCGAGGACCCCTCGCTGCGCCTCATCACGCTCGTGTTCGACGAGCTCGTGCGCATGCTCAAGCAGATCGTCTCGCAGCCAAAGTACGCGCGCTACCCTGCGCTGAGAGACGCCATCTCGAACGAGTTCGTCGATTTCTTGAAGGGCGCGATGGTCCCGACGCAGAGCTTCGTCTCGGACATCATCTCCTCCGAGCAGACGTACATCAACACCGCGCACCCGGACCTGCTCACGGGCTCGCAGGCGATGGCCATGGTCCAGCAGAAGCTGAACCCGCCGCCTCCGCAGCCCCAGTTGCTCCTGGACCCGAAGACCGGGAAACCGCTGCCCGCGAACAAGCAGCCGCAGCACATGCTACCACAGCAGCAGCCGCTGACCCCCACGAACCAGCAGCAGCAGCAGGCCGCAGCAGCAGCAGCAGCGGGGCTGCCGGAGGAGAAGGGCGGCTTCTTCGGCGGGTTCTTCACGTCGAAGAACAAGAAGAAGCTCGCGTCGCTCGAGAGCCCGCCGCCCGTGCTGAAGGCGACGGGCCAGATGACGCAGCGCGAGACGATGGAGACCGAGATCATCAAGCTGCTGATCGTGAGCTACTTCGACATCGTGAAGCGCACCGTCGCGGACCTCGTCCCGAAGGCGCTCATGCTCAAGCTCATCGTGAAGTCGAAGCTCGACATCCAGAAGGTGCTGCTCGAGAAGCTATACGGCGCGAAGGACGTCGCGGACCTCACGCGCGAGAACGACATTACGATCCAGCGCCGCAGGGAGTGCAAGAAGATGGTCGAGATCCTGAGGCACGCGAGCGAGATCGTTGCGAGCGTGTGATTGAACCGAGAGCGTTCGAGCGTCGGCCTCGAGCGTCGGTATATAGCTCGTCTCGTCTGTATACGTGTGTAAGTGTGCAAACACATGTGACATCGCCATGTCAAGAATCTCGAGCCAGCCACACTTTATCCACAGTTCCACAGTTGTGGGCGGTGCTCGAACCACCGCTACGTATCCTCGAGCCAGCTAAGCATATATATACGCATGCGTGTGTGTGTGTATGTGCATGTGTGTGTGTAGGTTGGCAAAGCACGACACCAAGCACATCTCAACATGGCCACTAACATCACCTGGCATCCAAACCTCTCGTACGACGAGCGCAAGGCGCTGCGCAAACAGGACGGCTGCACCGTGTGGCTCACGGGGCTCAGCGCGTCCGGGAAGTCCACCATCGCGTGCGCGCTCGAGCAGCTGCTGCTGCAGAAGGGCCTCTCGAGCTACCGGCTCGACGGGGACAACATCCGCTTCGGGCTGAACCGGGACCTGGGCTTCAGCGAGCAGGACCGCAACGAGAACATCCGCCGCATCAGCGAGGTCTCGAAGCTGTTCGCGGACGCGTGCACCGTGTCCATCACGTCCTTCATCAGCCCCTACAGGGCCGACAGGGACAAGGCGCGCGACCTGCACAAGCAGGCGGGGCTGCGCTTCATCGAGGTGTTCGTCGACGTGCCCCTGGAGGTCGCGGAGCAGAGGGACCCCAAGGGGCTGTACAAGAAGGCGCGCGAGGGCGTCATCAAGGACTTCACGGGGATCTCCGCGCCGTACGAGGCGCCAGAGAGCCCCGAGCTGCACCTGAGGACGGACCTGAAGAGCGTCGAGGAGTGCGCCGAGATCATCTACGAGTACCTGAAGAGGGAGAAGCTCATCTAGGGCCTGTGTTACTTATATACTTAATAGAATTGTCCATGTCGTGGCGTGTTAGTTTGACGACTTAATACTTGTATACTTGATAGAACTGCTCAAATCGTGTTAGTTGAAACTTGTATACTTAATACAATTGCTCAAATCGTGTTAGTTGAAACTTGTATACTTAATACAATTGCTCAAATCATGTTAGTTGAAACTTGTATACTTAATACAATTGCTCAAATCATGTTAGTTTGAAACTTGTATACTTGATAGAACGGCTCACGTCGTGGCGTGTCGTATTAGACGAAACTTGTACACTTAATAGAACGGCTCACGTCGCGTCGTGTTGGTGAAGGTACAGGGGACTCACATCGGCATGGTGTATTAGTTGAAACTTATATATCTAATAGACGACTCGCATCACCTTTTCAGAGAGTCCAGACGCGCTTGCAAGTCGTCGTCGGGGTTCCCGCCCGGCGCGCTCTCCGTGAGCAGGCTTCCCTGCGCCTCCGGCGCGTTTGCTTGCAACTCGCCCTCGGGCGTCGCGCCGAGCTTCGCGGACAGGTCGACGCCGATCTCGTCGAGCACCTTGTTGACGATCTCGTCTGCCTCCTCGTCCTCGCCCTCGCCCTCCTCGCCCTCGCCCATCGCGCTGTCCACGGCCTCGTCCATGAACTCCTGCCGCTGGTCCATGAGGTCGTTCTGCCTCTCGAACTCCGCGGTGATCCGCTGCAACTGCGGCAGGTTCATGGTCCTGTTCATGCCCGCGAGCAGGCCCGTGGCCTCGCCCATGGACCTCGCCATCTGGTCCGAGGAGCGCACCGCCTGGATCCGCAGCGAGATAGCCTGCAGCTGCGTCCGCATCGCCGCGAACCGCGCGACGTAGACCCTCGTCCGCACGAGGTCCCGTGCCTGGACGCGCGCCGCGGCGAGCTGGCCGGCCTTCGCGCTCTTGCGGATCTCCTGCTCGAGGCGGCGCTGCTGGGCCTCGAGCTTCGCGCGCTCCCTGTCCAGCTCGCGCTGCGTGCGTTCGAGCATCCGCTGGTTCTGTCCGTGTTAGTAAAGCCATGTCGTGAGAGGGGCGAGCAGGGGATCATACCTTTCTGAGACGCTCCTGGGGCGTCTGCGCCTTGCCGAACATCCACTGGAAGACGCTCATTGCGCTGTGGTGGTGCGTTCGGTGGTGCGTGGTGCGTTGGATTGTGTATATTGTTGTGTGGATAAGCTACGATGCATTAGGGATGCGGGGGGGTGCGAGTGGCGTGGTGCGCGTGGGCCGTGACGCAGGGTGTGTGTTAGTGGTGGTGTGTGTGTGTGTGTGTGTGTGTGTGGCGGTGGGCGCTTCTTGCTGTCCTGTGCCCGGGCGGGAGAGCCCCTTAACAGCGCACCGTATGGTATGCTGACACTGCCGCAGGCACTGCAAGGTGGATGACGACGGCGAGCACCCTGCTGCTCTGCTTCCTTCTTCCCATCGCACACGTCCGCGTGTGGCAAGGAGAGTTGAACCCGGCTGTGACCGCACCGGTCGACCAGCTGAACGGGTAGTCCGAATGCTCCCTATAACACAGGTGAACACGCCACGCCACACCACATTCCACAGATCTACGCAATCCCACAGACCTACGCCACAGACCTGTTCCTTGCCTTGCATCCGCCACTCTTGTCTCTCTGCACTCTAAGAAGCGATGCCCTGTTCCCACCTCACCTCCACCTCACCTCCACACGCACCTCCACACCTCCACACAGCATGCACAGATCAACGAGAGAACGATACAGACACCCCACTGACGACACACCCGACGCAGATCTCGGCGCGGATCTGGACGCCGCGGATCTGGGACTCACGCCCCTGCGGACCATGACTCAGGGAGGCGCCCCGGACACCGACTACGGCTTGATGGACAGCAACGAATGCTTACAGATGGACAACAGCGCATACACGGCGGCGCCCCTGGTTCTGGCCCGCGGCAGTGTCGGCGACGGCACGCCCGAGAGCGGGGACGCGACACAGAGCACAGGTATGCAGGGGACGGCCAGCGGCACTCCGATGACGGACGAGCAGCGCAAGAAGGCGCAGAACAGGGCCGCGCAGAAGGCGTTCCGGCAGCGCAAGGAGGCGCGTCTCAGGGAGCTCGAGGCCCGGCTGCGCGAGAGCGAGCACGCGCAGCAGCTGCTGCACCGCGAGGCGGACTCCCTGCGGCAGGCGGCGATCCGCGTGCAGGGCCGCAACAGGCGGCTGCTATTGCAAGATGACAGGCACAGGGACTGCTACGCGGCGGCGCACGGGCAAGCGACATCCGCACAGCCGCCAGGCTCCGTGTACTCGTTCCCGACGGAGGACGAGTTCTTCGAGCAGATGGCAGCGGGGCACGGAACGCTGCCGCCCGCTGGAGAACGCACGAGGCGACTGGAGTACGGCGACCCGGCGACGGGCGCCCGGCTCCTGACGATCCCGGCGACGTGGGAGTACCTGCACGCGCTCGCGCAGACGCGCGAGTTCGACGTCGCGGCGGTGATGGACGCCCTGCGCGGCTCGGAGCTGTGCCACGGCCACGGCGCCGCGTACGCGAAGCACCTCGTCGACGAGCTCGTGCGGCGCAGCGCGCGCTGACGGCAACTTTATATACCGGCCGCACAAGGACAAGCACACTCGCACACGCCCAAGCACAAACACAATGGAGACAGGCCTACGGCAGCTGCAGGAGCTGTTCCCGCTCGCGGACAGGGCCGCGCTCTTCGACACGCTCGCGAGCGCCCGCGGCGACCTCCCCCTCGCGTGCTCCATGCTCCTCAGCGAGAGCGAGAGCGACGACGCGCGCACGAGCAACGTGCCCCCGCCGCTCGCGCAGCTGCAGGAGATGTTCCCGGACGTGGCGCCGGAGGTCGTCGAGGCGAGCTATGCCCGGCAGCGCGGCGTGATCCCGGACGCGATCACGGACCTGCTCAGTGCCGAGTGTCTAGCGCACGAGGACGCTGCGGAGCAAGCGAGGCTGATGAAGCAGCTGCGCGCCACGGGACGCGCGCGTGCTCCCTGGGACGCCACGGGGAGCGACGTCGACGGGATCATGCGGTGTACGTGCATGGCGGACAGGGCGCGCGCGACGGCGGTGTACCAGGCGAACAGGTTCAGCGAGGCGAGCGCGATAGTGGCAATTGTCCGGGAGGGGGACCGAGAGAAGCCCGCGTCGGCACCCGTGTCCAGCGAAGTGAAAGTAGCGGCGAGCGCATCGCCGCCCGTGTCCAGCGAAGTGAAAGTACCGGTGCGCCGGAGAGTGCAGGTCGGAAGAGGGTTTGCCCACGGTACCAACTCTCCAAGAGCGAGGCGAGAGACTGCTAGTGCCCCCACGCCTCAACTTCCCCCGTTCCACTACTCGCCAGGCTGCCCCGAGGCCCTCGAACTGGAAGAGGCCGTCAAGAGAGACACAGCGCTGCGGCCGGTGTACAGGCCGTTCCTCCGCGATTTGCTCGTGTACTTCCGCGGGGACGTCGACGCAGCAAGGACGCTTCTCGTCCACCTGGTCTCTCTGAAGGGCGGCATCACGGCGACATTCTACAACGCCGAGCAGAGTAAGAAGAGCCCCAACGACGGATTCGTCACCGTCACTCGCCGCAAGGGATCGCCCTCACCCTCACCTCCTCCTCACTTGCCGCAGCACCAACAACAGCAACAACAACAACAGAAGCAACTCAACGATACTCAGCTGCGCGGGCTCTTTGTGGACTACCGTCTCGACTTCCACGGGTACACGCCCGCAGAGGCGCTGCAGACCCTCAACAGGGCAATGAAGGCGTGGTGGGCAGAGGAAGCAGAACAGCGAGAGCTGAACAACACGAGGCCCACGCTCACGGACGTGCAGTTCGTGAAGCCGCTGACGGTGGTCACGGGCCGCGGGATCCACTCCGTTGGTGGGAAGTCACAAGTGCGTGCCCAGGTGAAACGGTATCTGACGTTGAACGGGTACGTCTTTTGGGAGGAACCCTCGTATTTCACCGTGCATGGCCACCGCCGTCGTTGAAGGCTACCACAACCTTGCCATCAGGACCATAATACATCACTGTCCCCCGTGCTAATGCCCTGGGGGGCCTGTGGCGTCGTTCGTTGGTCGCTGTGCTGTGGAACGTTGTCGTAACCATGGCAACGGGCAGAAACGCGAAATATCGAAATTAAAATAAACGCGTTCAAAGTGCAGTAGACATAAACCAAGCACATCAAGCACATCACATCAAGCACATACTCGCGGGGACAATGGACTACATGAACCTGGGTGTGCGGTCCCGGAAGACCGGGCTGCGCGTGCGAGACAGTATTGCAAGGGATGAGTTCAGCATGGAAAACATGGATGAGTTCTTTAGAGACGATGACAACGATGCTAATCAGTCCAAGGGCCGTGTCACAAAGGCCGACAGGACGGAGTCAGGGAGGAAGTCTAGGGCGTCGTCGCTCGTGTCTGTGCCGCCTGCTCTCGTGAGGGAGCTTTCCTCCCCACATATATTTTCTCCATCAGCAACGCGAAGGTCATCGCTGGAGATGAGTGCTGCGACGGGGCTCGACGTTCAGTCCCCATCTGCAACGTCCATGGAGTTGGGGGCCATCAGAGAGGAAGAGGAGGTGGACTATGGCCTTTCGGTGCCGGTGCGTAAACCTTCTGCCAGTGGTGCGCCTCCGCGCACGTATAACAAGTACAGGACATCATATGGCCTGAACGATTCACGGCTCTCGCTTGCGTCATCTGCGCTAGGCTACATGGATACCAATAACACTGACGATAATAACAATACTATAATAGAGGATAATCCGGAACAGACCACGTCGGCGGCGAGAGGGATTGTGGCAGATTACTCGGCTAATCCGTACACAGACGTTCCAGATCTCGAAGAGAATGGAGATGTCACAATGGACAACACCACACTTAACACATCGGATAACGCCCTGTTAGAAGATGAGGTCTACGGGCAGGAGCCCAGTGATGAAGATGCCAGCGATGTAGCAAGTGATATTGATGCAGAGTTGGCAGATTTGCACGATATGCTCGGTAGGGACAGAGATTACCCGAACGAGGGGGATGTGGAGGATGAAGAGATCGATGACTCGTACCTGCCGTCTGAAGAAGAAAGTGTCAGTAATCAACGGCCGCAGGTGGTAGACTTGGATGATGATGATGACGATACTTCATCACAGGACGAGGAACAGAATTATATTCAAAGCCAACTAAAAAGAAATGATTCTGAGCACAGTACGGGTATTAGGCGATCCAAGAGAGTTAAAGTCCCACCTTTGGAATACTGGAGAAATGAACGGATTGTCTACAAACGGAAGTCACAAGAGCCTGTGCTCGATATCGCGAAGATTGTCACCTTCAACAGAGACGAGGATAATGATACTCGAGGTGATAATGACAACCTCGGTGAAGGTGAGGCACGAGAAAGCCCCCAGCTCTTTTCCGGTCCTCATCATTTCAAGAGACCAGTTGGAAGACCAAGAAAGAATCCTCCACAACAATCTACACACCTCTCTGATACCAACTCAAGCCAGGGACGTAAAACTAATACACCACTGTACACTCTGAGTCAGTCCAATGCTAAAGATACAATAAACGGTGAGTGGCTCAAGGACGGCATACTCCGAGGTGAGGTAAATCTGCCACAAAATAAAAAGACCAACGAGACAATCGCGTACGCTCCGGGGGTCTATCAGGTAGAGAGGTCAAGAAAAGCTGGGAATGAGGATTACTCTCTCGCAGTAACATTTGACAAGCATAAAGACCTTTTTGCTAGCGGCGTGTTAAAATTACCAGTTAAGGGAAACAGAAACTTGACGGATTCCCAAACAGCATTCATTACATTTTTCATAATACAAGGTGTTGTCGAGGTCACAGTCTGTAAGAATAAGTTCATTGTGACAAAGGGGAGTACATTTCAAATCCCTGCGTTTAACAGATATTCGTTCAAGAACAAAGGTTCTACAGAGGCACAATTATTCTTTGTCCAGGTACTCCTGCCTCAATCTCTGTCGAAAGGTGATGGGGTAGACACAAATGATGATTCGACTAGTGAATCTGATTCTGATTCGGACCATGGTATAAGCAAAAGCACGTCAAGTAGTTTGCGTTCTTCCAGCTCCAGTCCTTAGACGCAGCTCGAACATATTAATGTTGATATATATATATATATATATATATGGAATTTCTAACTAAAGAAAATATTCGATAAACTTATAAATACAATGATCAAATTGGAGTAATAATATACTGAATCAGATCGTTCATACATCTGTATTACGTATAAGGAAAGTCGAAGTGACACAATTTTGCACCCATATCCCACACCTTCAAGGTGGACGTCTGAAATTATTGAAAAATTTGTTCATTCTGTCCACAGTGTCTTCAAAGAGGATATTGCCTTCCATTGCAGAAGGATTGTCACTTTGGTAGCCAATTAAACCATCAAATGAAGCATACTGTGGATTGAGAGGCCTGAAATACTTCTCGATGATTTAATACCAGTATTAGTGCTTTTATTAGTTATAAACATCTACAAAACTTCCCTGAATAGCGAAAAGCCATGCTTCCAATTGCTGCCCTGAAGCAACCCAAATAGTTCACCATTCCTCTTGCACGAACATACTCACCTTTAATTGTCACCAACTCAGTGCTCCCTGTAGTTCCAATTCCCATCATAGCAACTCCCACCATCTTTCAGCCACTCCGACGACTAATGATTCCCCCCATTGCAACCCAGATACAACTGCCTATCCTTCTGGGTTACATTTTTTCTGGTGTGCCTTCCTGACGTCCTTACGCGCGAACAACTCCCCACAATTCTTGCATTCGAAGGGCCTTTCCCCCGTGTGGATCAGGGTGTGTCTCTTAAGATTCTCGTTCCTGCGGAAGAACCTCGAGCACAGATTGCAGTAAAAGCGTGTCTCGGTTTCAGTGGGCCTATCGGGTACTGACTTCACCGGTGCCTGTTTTACCGCTGGTTGGGGGCTTAGGGGTGGATCTTGTGGTACGGTCTTCTGTGGGGAAGATTTCATTGGCGACGGTGGCAAATGTGGGTCTGCCAGCAACGACAACGATTCGACTGTCGAAGACGATTGGATACACCTGAATAGTGTAAGCGATGGTACCGATGGGGCATTACCAGCACCATCATCCACAATGCCACAATCTTGTAGGGGTCCCTCCACAAAAATACCTACATTTTGGCAGTCGTTACCCTCATTGTCTTCTGGATAAGAATTGTCTGGTCCATGTAGGTCTTCTGGAGTAAACTCGTCCAATAGGTCGCTGAGGTTTGATGGCATTTCAGAATCCACTGTCGTCTCAATATATGAATCAATGCATCTTTCAAGTGCTTCGTCGGAGTAAATTAATACTTCAGAGCCGACTATCAATTCGTTATGTGCATTTGTGAATTCATGAAGTTCTTCCTCTAGGTTGAAGGTCATGCTTGATTTGGTGTCGTTGCTTAGTGACGTGAATAGAGTACAAACTTTCACTGGGAGAAGAGTGAGCCGAAACAAGAATGGTTATTGCACCTTTACCTTTTTATATAAGTGCAAATGAAATTAATAAGGCATTTGTCCGTTTGGTATGTCTTGGCAATTAAAGGGTATAAGTTGGCTCGAGTTTTTAAGGAAGACATAATAAGAGGAGGCAAAAAAAATAAGCCACAAGAAATAAAATATTTTATAAACTCCCCTGGTAACTCCATGGTGTTGAGGGTTAGAATTATATTTCTACGGGGATATTTTATATTTTTGGGGGCTGGATACCATTTGGATGAGGAGTTAAAAGTTGTTCCTTACACGCTCACCTCCCTTGTATTGGTAGAATAACCTTCAGACTACCCCAGAATTTTCAAACAAGTGATGATTGCACTATATTATATCCCTTAATTAACATCCCAATATAACATTCGATGGCCCGAGAGAAGTGAAATTAGAGTGAAGAGGGGAACTAGAGGGCAAATTTCCAGCCAATAGAGAAAAATATTACTCACTTTTTTAAAATGTTCAGATGGTCGTTTGTAGCATTTCGTATTAAATTGGAGACTGCAATAGCTAGAAAATTAAGGCAAAAAGAAACAAAGTTAGCATTACATTTCTTGAAATTTAAAATAGAAGTGTGGTAAATTTGTAGGCATGTTGTAATTTCGAGGAGCAAATGACATTGTTTCTTGTCTCTTTCGACCATCCAGTCTTCCTCTTCCCTTAAAGAAATTCATGTCGGATTGTCAAATAATATTTCCACTAAATTATCTATGGAACGCGTCACGTAGCACATCAGCTTTGCAAAATTTTAAAATCATCACCAAGTCAGAGAAAGGGGAGCTTTTCTTAAAATATACAGGAATCAGAATTGGAAACTGAAAAGAGAATTATGCTGTAGTTATTATTTTTTCTTGTAATAAGCCTTCCTGGAATGTCTTGATACTATCAAAAATTTAAGTAACAATCAACACCAGAAAATGACACCTCAGTTGATCTTGCTTCTGGGAGACGAATGCAGCAACAGTACATAAATATATTGGTAATCTCTCGTACCAAATTCAATATTAAAAATTGAGTTATTGTTATCATATCTAATAACGAATAATTCGTCAGAAAAACCTGTTAACGTGTGCAATAACCTGATATGAAACCTGGTCAAATTCAGTGTTATCGCAACATTTTTCGTACTTATATGCGTAAAGATGGTATCCAACAGTCACTACAAGGGAATATATAGCTACTATGGTAGTTGTCTTCTTCCCAAAATATTCACCTTATTGTTAAATAAGAAAGACCTGACAAAGCGTTACATTAATTTACCTGTTTTTAGATAAATAATTCTATATATTTTTGCAAAAGTATTCAGAATCAAGCTTACAATGAAAATTGATACGATTGAAACTCTTATGTTTCGTAAAACTCGAAGGCCTACGTTACAGTTTGGGGATTAGAATTAGGCAGAGATAGTATCATTTCAAACATCAGAAAGCTTGGATATTTGGTAAAATCCCTGTTGCTAAGAGATCAGTCAACAGAATTGTTAAATTGTACCACAAATGTTAATAACGTGGATTTTTTCGGTACGATAAGGTAACAGGACTAGGGGCTTCCAGGCCCTAGTTACTAAACCGAAGGATCTCTTTACTGTTTAGTATAATGCATACCTTGTTTGGGTCCAATAAAATCTATAATTTAGAGTGACACTTATCCAAGCAATCTTCTAGCTTCCCTACATGAAATGGTTAAAGAGTAAGACTCTGCACCATATATTGATCATTATTATAGTTGAGCTTCGTTTTCTACAAGATGAATAAATTTTACAACATATACGTAGGATTCTGCTAAGTCACCTTTTAAGAGTTTTATTGCTACAGCATTGGAATGATATGTTAAATCTTCTTAGGATAAGTAAAAAAAGAATATATATAGATGGATAGACCAAGAGGATATGCTATGACATTGGAGAATGGAGGATGTATAAAAGTGTAATTCGAACTATAGTTCAGAAAAATGAAGATAATTCATACCTCAATAAAGGTAGTTTCTATTATGACGCCTAATCGTCATCAAACCTATTCTCCTTCATCTTATGACTGTGTGCTAACTTCACTAACGGCGATAATGAGTGTGTATCATCTGCATAGTCGACAATAAAACTATCCTCTAATAATTCAGATGCACTAGCTCTCTTGTTTGGATCGACTACAAGGCATCGTTGCAAGAACTGAGAAAATATAACACTTAATTTATCTGGTTCCTTTAGTTGTGGAGTACCATTTGTCGCAATCAAATATAACGCCCGCAATGGTGTCTCATTCAAATAAGGTGGTTCACCTTCTATCATCTCAATTATCATGATACCTAGAGACCATATGTCCACTTCTGGTCCATATTCTTTTCTAGAAATGATTTCAGGAGCCATCCAATATGGTGTTCCGACCATAGTCATTCTTTTAGCATGGATATCATTTATCTGGGCGCAAAATCCAAAATCGGTCAGTTTAATATTACCATCCATAGAAAGTAAAATGTTATCTGATTTGATGTCTCTGTGTAAAACACCCTGTGAATGGAGAAATTTCAAGCCCATCAATGTCTCTCTACAGACAGCACCAATCTGACCTTCTGACAGTAAGCAATAAGTCACAACATCGGTTAACGAGCCACCTTGCATGTATTCCATGACGATCCATAAATTACCCTTTAGCATATATGCATCGATGAAATTGACAATATTTTTATGTTTGCTTTCCTTCATAACTAATATCTCATTGATTATCAATTCACTTTTTAGTTGTTTGTCAAGATTCATTTCTTTTATTGCCACATACGAGTTATTCAGAGTGTGATTTGCAATATAAACACCGCCTGATGCCCCTTGGCCGATTTTCGACAGGTTGACATAAAGTTCCCTCGGATCTCTGGAATTACAAATTTTTGATAACTTGGAGAGGAGCTGTCTCCGTGAGTTTTCTTTTTTTTCAAAGTCCCTCCTTCTACGTGGGCTTATTCTTTCAGTTTCATCAGATCTTTCTACCATTTGGTTGGATTCCATTGGGGTTGTTCTTGAGTCGTGTACCTCTAATTGCTCTGGCTTTACTTCCAACGGTAAAAGGTCAGGAAGCAAAAATGAAGAACTATTCAGACTTTCGCTTTTCGTCTCCCGCACTCTATTCGGTATCTTTGGCGCTATTCTCTTAGGGCTATATTTATCCGATTTCATAAAGCTGTCTGTAGTCGTAGATATACCCAACCCTTCCATTTCACTGTTGTTTGTATTATAATCATGGGATTGGAAGATGTGAAGAACCTTTTCATTCCCGTTTTGCTCAGTTACATCCTGGTAAAACTGCACGATATCCATCACTGTGTTCATATTTGTTTCTTGTTCCTTTTGTGAAATACCATTCGTTGTCAGTAATTGTTGCCATTCGGTTGGCAATCCGATATATTCTCCCGTCGTACTATCAAATCCAATATGATGTATATGTTTTGGATTATAAGGGCCAGATATTTCCACTTGGCTAGAGGTTTTTGAGTTCGAGGCATCAGGACTTTTTTTCATTCCTTGCACTATTGACGAAAACACATCCTTCATAATATTCCCAGATTTTTTTCTGTGGTGTTTCTTTTTGGTTGGGCTCTCCGTAGATGACATGCTTACGGGTGTCAACTTCGTAGACAATGTGGTATTGCTTACCTGAATTGGGGAACTTTTCGAGAATGCACTTTTCTCCATTAAAAACGGTGAATTTTCTATAATTTGTTTCGAAGATGAGCGTAGTGTGCTGATCCGTGTGCTATGATGTGTTGAATGTTCATTGGTATTGCTCTCATAGAACTTAGATGCTGATGTGTTCTTGGGGGTCGCTGAAAATCCAAATATACTATTACTCGTATCGGGTGTTATGGTCATCGTAGTGTTATTACCATCTTCTGACCGCGACATTCGAATTGTAGAGGTTGTGTTATCACCCACATTGTTGATATTATCCGATATTCTAGTTGTTTGGGCAGACTTAGATGCTTCGAAGTTCTGATTGAGCTCGAAGGGTTCCCTCAAAGTGTCGCTTTCATTAATTTGATGGTTGCTCCCATCAGTAGAGGAAAAGTCACTTAATAAGGAGGAAGAGGATATCCTAGTAAAGTTAACAGGGTCATCCAAGGAGATGTGGTTGATTCCTTGTGCAGCATATAGCTGTGATACGGAATCATTCAAGTCTTTTTTTATGTCACCTGTCACTTGATATATCGCCCCTCCTTGCTCCGTTCTAGTAAGCAATTGCTCTACTTCCTCAGACTCTATTCCAAACATACCATCGTGGCACTCCAAGTTGACCTCCCGCATGTCTGATTGCTTATTATTTGCTCAGGACTGTCAATTGGAGTGAAATATATGATATTACGCTCTCCTCAAAAATAAAAATATAATGAACGACTACCGACAACACACTTTCCTAAACTGTATCTAGCAGCTATTGGTACCCTAAATGGTTAATGAAGGTTTAGGGACAGATAGTTTGCTCCTTCTTTCGCCTTATTAACAATGATTCTCTCGGTTAGATCTGCAGCATAAAGAGGATCTCTAACAATAGTAAAACATCTCGAGATTTAAATGACATGACATTTTTAGCACGTGATTTCTCAGGTTCCCGGAGAATATGTCAGAAATAGAAACGTCAATAAAATAGATATCGTACGATTAAAATCCAGACAGTGCATCGATAGTACATTGGATTTTATCGTACGATCGAAACAAAAACAGTTCTTTAGTTCGTATGTATGATATATATCTACAAGTATTTGAGGCAGTTCAAACCATATATGTATTGTCTTATGATAACAGGAAAGCCCCTGCACCCTCTTCCATAGCTTGAATAATGCGCTGCCGCATTACCTCTTTGCTGGAATACTTTGGAAGTTTCAGATAATTGGCGCAAGTCATCACACTTGGAAGATATTGATCTGGGGTTAATCCATCTTCTGCATTCTTTAGCACAACGGTGAACTTGGGCTTTAACATCTTGAACCCGCCAAGTGGTAACTTTGGCGACCCAGTTAAAAACTGTGTAAATTCCCGTTTCTCACGAGTAGTAAACTCCAGCATGATTGAAATCATGTTGTGAATAGTAGGGGAATCCATTGTGTATCCGTGATTAGCATCAATACAGTTGTATAATGTTTCAGACGACCAATCTTCCTCAACACTGCCATATAGTTCAGTTAATTCCTCTGGGCTGAGTATTAATAAGTTAGAATAAGGAAATACTCTAGAAAACCCATCGATAAAGGCCCTAACCTGTTTCTGTACACCAGCACCGATGAGGTAGGACACAATATATCTAATATAGTTTGTAACATTGCCAGAGTGGACGAAAAGAGATTTGCCATTATCGATCAAATCAATGGAGGTACCTGGTAAAATAAAAGTCAAACACATGTCTTTCAAGGCACCTTCATCATTTCTTTTTTCATAGATGTATCTTAACGATTGTGCCATTTGTTCGTCAAGTTCAGTCAATGTATCCAATGCCTCCTCGAGATTTTGGAAATCAGTATCGGCTTTATCTCTTACCAGCTTATGAGCTAAACGGAAGAATAGTTTGTTGAAGCGGAAATCAGTAATTCTATTATCCAGCATGGATCTCGCGAGGAACATACCTAGATATCCAAACAGCTCTAATAGTTTCGCTCTATTTTCGGCTGATTCTGTCAAAGGTGCGGGAAATAGTCTGTTTGAAATATACTCGCCATCATTATTGTAATTATCGCATCTCCAAAGGTTTAGTGATTTCTTGGCAAATTCTTTCGAGACGGTAGCATAAAATTCCAGAGTTGGACCTAAACCTGTACCAGCTTCGTCAATATATTGAAATTCCAGAACAGTTGCAAGATTGCTATAATCGTCGAGTACCTTCAGAGCCGTTAACAAAATGCCTTCCCGGTGGATTATCACTTTACTTCTAGCTAGTCTTCCTAGCTGTGATAATGGATCATCACTGCTCAGTTGCGTGTCAGCACTGATCCTCTCCTTCCATTGTTGAATTAGCCTACCGTAACCAAAGGATGTAGATTGTAAGAAAAGCATTCTTGTATCAAAGGGAAATAAAAAATAGTATTTCTTGGTTAATCGTAGTGACCAATCGGGTAGTACCCCACTAGCCACGATTAATGGCTCATCTAACTGTCTTGTTAGTTTTGCACTCAATTTTGAATTAATAAATAATTCATTATTAGAGATACAGGACCGTAAGAAGCCCAGGATAGACATTATATCGTCAGCAGGGCTGCTGATATCATCATCAAATATCCTAGGTGTATACAAATTGAGCAATTTTTTCGAATCAATGTCTGCATCACTTTTGTCGCTGTTAACTACATTGCTCCTTTGAAATTTTATAACCTGAATATCATCCCAAACGCCCTTGATGTCCTTTTTCTTGCGTGCATATGTTTTAAATATAGCTCCAAATACTGTATCTTCCATTGCAATATTGGTGTCTTCAAAAGAGAATTCGATTGACAACTCCTTTATCGAATTAGCATCGTTATTATGATCGTTATCTTCTTCGATTGAAGAATTGGCCTGAGGTAGTATCTGTCTAAAGAAATTAGCCTTTGCCACCCGATCTTTTATAAATGTGGCAAGGACGTTGAATGATGCAATGCAATGAATACCCACGACAATTGAAGATAAGGATGAAAATATTTTCTCAGTTCCCTCATATAGTAACCTGATTTTGATTTGTCTACCTAGTGATGCCATGCCTCCTTCTTCCCCCTGTAAACCACATTCAATAATTGGAAATGATTCTACCCTCGTTAAAGCAGATTGAAGGATAGTAATAAAATCATATATTTTATCATCGAAGGAAGATACTATTGCCTTTCTAAAGAAGTGCGTTTCACTTTGGTTGGCATTTTTCAGTTTATTATGAATGGCAGTAGCAAGTCCTGTTGATATTAATTCAAATCCTGATAATGTAAAATTACCTTTAAAGATGCAATCTCTTACTGAATCCCAGAATTTTAATGCGTTGTCATAATCATACGAATCCGAACTAGTATGATTGATAGTATTGACAGTGTGTTTAATATTTTCTAGTTCATTGTTATTGATACCTTCGGAATTGTCCATAACTGAAAGCAGTATTTCACATAGTTCATTAATTTTACCAGGAATGGTTGCAATCCTGATTTTCTTGGTGAACGCAATGGTAATTTTTCTCAGTTTTACTTCTTTAGGTATATGCATATCGTCAAGCAAATCAATGTCTTCATCTTCCTCTTCACTATCTGCACCCTCACTATCATTATCAGTGTCATCGCCTGAAATATAACGATCGGGATTATTATTTTCATCACCACTGGATTTCCCGGGTTCCTCCTCAATCTCTTCAATTACTATTTGATCGATAGCTTCTATAATATCTGATGTGCCCTCTCTGACCAATAATGGTGAAAATATTGATGAAAACTGGTCGACTAGTACCTTCAACAATGCCAACAGACCAATAATGATAACACCGATTTCGGGTGTGTATGTTGTTTTATCATCTAAGATGTTCTTACACTGTGCTAGCGAAGAAGCTAGTACTTTGACTAAGTTGGTATTTGAGCCTTTAGCTATCTCTTCGTTCATACATGTCGTTATTCTAATTAGTGCAATTAAAACGTTGCGTCTTGTTTCAAAGTCTACAGTATTCATGAAAATTTCGGTTAATAAGGGCATTAACTCTTTGATCAACTCATTAACTTTCTCTTCGTATTTGAATCCTCTATCAATATTTGTTCTTGTGATTGTCAGTATCTGATCACTTTCAGTTGGAAATAAAACAGCGATGAATCGTGACACTGTATTCAGCAGATCCTTAGGAACAAAGATGATGGTTTCATGTAAAGTTGCACCTGGGGTTTTACTATACTGACGTAGGCATTGTTTTAACATTGTAGCGATATCTGCGGATTTGATAATATTAGTGGCAACAGTACCACTACTATTTGCGAGAACTGATAGAATTTCGATACATCTTAATCTCCCATCTGATGCCGTATCTGTACTCGAAATTAAACGTGCCAAATGTTCATAGATATCATTTGAAAATAATGTTTCCAAAGCTGTAACATCCTTAAGTCCACCACAGATACTATACATAATCTTCAGGATTTTATCCAAGATGTTCTGATCGGAGCAATTGATGAAGAGAGGTTTTAGATTCGTAAACATTTCTTGGATAGTAGCCAAATCTCTGGTGTGTACACGAGCACATGCGTTTGACACAATCGTGATTGCTTTCCTCTGTGCATAACTTGTAAAGAAATCAAAATACTGAATGTACGAGGATAATTTACCACATCGTAAAATATCACGTCCGCAAATTCTTGAGACAAATTCCAACGTGTCTAAGATCTGTTCTGCTAAATCGATATAGTTTATCTCCTCTAATTTTTCTTGTAGATATGGTATCACATCTTTGTCTACGGCTTTGTATACACTTTCAGGGTGTACTTCGAAGAGATTGTAGAGGCACCTACAAGTTTGCATCTGTAGTTCTAGCTCATCTTTTAGTGTGGAAGAAGAGAGAATGTTGATCAAAGCAGACAGAAGTTTGTTGACTGGCAAAACTCTATCAATGATTATCTGATTCATCATAAGTAAATTTTCGGATAGTTCGTTAAGACTTTCCAAAGCGAAGTATGGATCGCTTTGAGCATTTTCAACGTTCTCGATTAACTTGAGAACGCGAGAACTCCTACTATCGGTGGGAGCTCTTCTAATATTGGCCTCCCCACCTAGCATTGACATTAATTCAGGTAGAACTTCTGATAGATTCATTCTTTCACGGCCATCATTGGTCTCCTCGCCGTCGTTAGAGCCACTATTATGTGCGTGTCTTCTTAAAGAACTTAAAAATTGTTGGGCTGTCATACCGTTGCCAAATGCTTCAGGCTCTTCATCACTGTCACCACCATCTCTCGCTGCGGTATGATTACCAAAGTCTTCCTCGCTGTCGTGGTCCTGATAGTCGTCATAAAAATGATCCGATTCGCTGTCATGGTTATATTCATCCTCATTAAATTCTTGATATGAATGATTTTGAGAATGTGTCTCGCTATCCTCATCCATTACATAGTCAATACTGTCATGGTCCTCCTCGTCATTTATATGATAGTGATTTTCTTGCGACATCTCCTCCTACTTTATTAGCTCTAATGGAATAGATGTATGTGTGTACCAGTAACAATAGGGTAATGGGAACTGAGATCGGAGGGGGGGGGGGGGGGGGGGGGGGGGTATTAAGCGGAAGGTAGGAGGCTATTGGTATACTATTCTGTGATAATATACTGTTGACAGTCTTCTATGCTCGGATTGAAATATACGGGGAATGAATGGTAAAGAGAATTAAATGTAATGAGGCAAAATTCATTCAGGTAAAGAGGCGATTAAAAAAAAAAAAGAGAGAGACGTCCTTTAATTTTATAAAGTAACATTAAGAGGTGTCTACACACTATATTGCAAGAAGTATATTCATACATTGGAAAGTATATAGAGAGAGAGAGATGATAGAAACACGTTTATAGCGTCGAAAGGCTCTCTGGCACCGGCTTACTATGCGATTTTGTGCGTTTTGGCCGGTTTCAACTGATTGCTATCCGAATCATTTCCTGATTCAACATCCGCATCTTCATCATCGGAGTCTGTATCGCTTCTATCATCTTGTTGTACTCCGCAGAAAAGAATCCTGTATAAGATTCTCAGGATTAGGAAGAACCAATATAATTGAACAAGCTGTAGAGCACCAATCAACGTAAAAACGATCGGTAATGAAATCCAGCATTTATACTGTTGAGTAGCAAAATTCAATGTATAACTGCCTACTGTCCTGAATTCTGTTAATACAGACCACAGTATCTTGATATTAACATAATGGCGCAGATATATCCAGGTGAAGACAAAGGATATGAACACATATGGCGTAAATTCTGAATCCAAGTAATTGAATATTTTGGATAATGAAAGCATAAGATCCGATACGTCCATCGTTAGATAAATTGGAAGGCCCATCCTGGTGAAATGAAATACGTAAGATGACCATACCAATAATAATGTAACAATGTGATGATATATCATTTCTTTGTGATCCTTTCTTGGCTTTTCTAATTGTAGTTCGAGGACACAAGCTTGTTGCGCCCAAAAAGCTGCTTGTCCTAGGTAGAATATTTTGAATAAATATGGATTTGTTAAATCTGGATACGTCTCATACATTGGCTTCGTTTTGAATAACCATAGATCCGAATGATACATTATATACATCCCAAATGGACTTGAAATTGAGTAGTAAACCACATAAAAACTCTGCTCCATGATTCTCTTCTTTTTATGGCTGGATTTGATATTGAAAATGCCAGGTAATGGTTTAAGAACGACATCTAGTAGAAATTCACGAAAGAAGGTGAAGAAGATCATATAATAAAAGACGAAACAAATATCCTTAATACCCTTACCATACATCCCGGTATCATCGACTTGATAAGAAATAGCAACAAACATGTGTAGAGGGTTCGATTCTGTCAAATTGCCAGAGGTGAAAAAGGCACTATAAACAATAATGAGAATAATTAGAGGCGCAATCCAGGCATGGCGGTAATTAATCTCTCTAAATGAAAGCCAGAATTTCTTAATCAGATCAATATCATTCTGTGAAACCTCAGACAATTTCCTCATTCTTATCGCTGAATTACGTCGCGATTCCCTGGTTGTGGGCATAGTACCTAGCCCGGTATCACCAAAGTTGATCCTCCCAACGGAAGACCCGCGTCTTGGCCTTACATGAGGCTTTAGCGAAGATCGCTGAATTGTTGACATTGAGAATATGGATAATTCTTAATTGAGCGAATGTAATGTACCACCTCTTATACAGTGATTAGTCTTAGGACATATACCTGTACTTGTCAGTTCTAGAGTCCTTTAAGTTAGAAGTAACTGCTCAACTACTTCTTTTGGTGGCAAGTCTAATTAAGCAGAAATTTACTTATATGTTTTTCAAACGTTTTTTTTTCTATCTCGAAATTGCCATCAAATCTTGATATTTTCATCCTTAGTTATATAGAGAAATGTGTATAACTTAGTGTCAGTCCTTTAAAGAGGAATAAAACACATTGTATCGTTTTATGAGGTAGTATATCTATATATTATCTATTGTTACCTTCTATAAAAGTCAATTTTTTTTTTTGAGACGCTATTTCGCCTTTTTCGTATCTATTGATTCATTATTGTCCGCGTTGGAACTGGTATCATCCGGATCTGTATCCTCCTCATCCTTATCATCAGAATCAGTATCACTCCTGATGTCAACGTAGTTATTTTTGGTCAGGATTCTATAAAGGACTCTCAGTATCAGGAAGAACCAGTACAGTTGAACCAATTGCAAAGCACCAATCAAGAAGAACACAATGGGCAACGAGATCCAACATTTATATTGCTGTGTGGCGAAATTTAGTCTATACTCTCCTGCCGTTCTGAATTCGGTCAATACGGACCACAGAATCTTGATATTGACATAATGGCGCAAATACACCCAACTTGCCACAAATATCATAAATACAAAGGGTGTCGCAGGAGAGTCAATATAGTTAACATCCTTGGAGAGCGCGAAGAGACAATCCGAGACGTCCATCGTGACGTAGATGGGGAGTCCCATCTTTGTGAAGTGGAAAACGTAAGAAGCCCATACCAGAAGCAGTGTGACGATGTGATGGTAGATCATTTCCTTGTGATCCTTTCTTGGCTTCTCTAGCTGTAACACAAGGACACATGCTTGTTGCGCCCAAAAGGCTGCTTGTCCCAAGTAGAAAATCTTGAATAAATATGGGTTTGTTAGATCTGGATATGTCTCATACATTGGCTTCGTTTTGAATAACCATAGATCGGATTGGTACATGATATAGAGCCCGAACGGACTGGATAATGAATAATAAATGACGTAGAAGGTTTGTTCCATGATTCTTTTGCTCTTATGAGTGGAATTGACATTTAATAGATGAGGTATAGGTCTGATAACCACATCTAACAGGAATTCACGGAAGAAAGTAAAGAAAATCATATAGTAGAAGACAAAACATAGATCCTTAATCCCCTTACCATAATTTTCAGTGTCACCTATTTGGTACGAGACGGCAACAAACATATGTAGTGGGTTGGATTGTGTCAGGTTTCCCGAGGTAAAATATGCACTATACACGGCAACGAGTATAATAAAGGGTGTAATCCATGTATGACGGTAATTCATTTCTCTAAATGATAACCAAAATTTTTGAATCAGATCAATATCATTCTTGGAGGCCTCAGACAATTTCCTCATCCTTCTCGCTGAATCACGTCTAGATTTCTTCGTTTCTGGCATCGTACCGAGTCCCGGGATTGTATCACCCATATCAATTCTCCCGACACTAGACGTACGTCTAG
Organism: Kazachstania taianensis; assembly: GCA_003708865.2. NCBI lineage: Eukaryota > Fungi > Ascomycota > Saccharomycetes > Saccharomycetales > Saccharomycetaceae > Kazachstania > Kazachstania taianensis. Next base: position 15,700 of record PPOK02000068.1, on the reverse strand, counting down.
GACGCGTGCTCGGTTTTACATTTAAACTGGAATTTATATTGGACATGTGTATATTTGTACGTGTGTGTGATCTATAATATTGTGGAATAGCCTATACTATTATACGTCTCGGAAACACCAAAGGGTCAGAAATGTCAAATGGATCAACTCAATATGGGCTGGAGAAACTGTCAATATTGCGAAGAGGGTCCAAAACAGTAGAAGATAGATGGGACCAGATATTCTTTTTAACGCAGTCCAGGATAAAATATGCTAATAGTGGTGGTGAAGGGAATGACGCCGATGTTTATCTATAAACAAAAGTATCAAGATGTTATGAATTCGGGAACTAATTGATATTATCCAGGGCATGCTTTATCATAACAACAGGGTTCTGGGCACGTGAGCGAAAATTTTTTGTTCGTGCAGTGAAAAGTGATTGAGGCGCGTTTATTCGAATTTTCTTACCAATTTTCGCGTGGTCTTTTTCCCAGTTAATCGGCGCAGGATCCTCATCACATCTTCTCTTCAGAAAAATGCAAAAAGGTTAAAAAAATGCAGGGTTTTTTTGTTTGCAAAGACAATAGACCAATTTGGGGCTGGAAAAAGTAAGGGCAACAACAAAAAAGCAACAAACGGAACTTGAAAACAATTTTTTTCTAGATTTCGGCTCCGAAAGGAATCCCTCGGTTCCGAGAAATGCGGCCTCGTCGGTCATGTGACCTGGAAGGGCTTTGGCGGTCATGTGATTTTGGAGGTCTTTTCAATGAGTTCTTATCGTATCTGTAATTATCCTTCACCCTTTGCCACAATTGGAAATCGGATATTCAGTCTAAAGCGTTGATACAGTTCTTCCCCATAGCTATCAGTGTTTTTATCATTCCTTCAAGGTGGACCATCTATCTCTGCTATCATGAAGACTACTATAAATAATTCAGTGCTGAAGGCAACTGATGCCAAATTAAGAAATGATAATTGGCAGTATATCATGGAGGTATGTGACCTCGTGAAGGAGGATCCAGAGGATAATGGGAAGGAAGTTATGAAATGTGTGGAAAGGCGATTGGAACAGAATGATGCTAACGTTATATTGAGATCAATGGCATTGATTCTTGCATTGGCTGAAAATTGCGGGTCAAGATTGAAACAAGAGATTAGTTCGAAACATTTCACATCAGTACTATATTCTTTAGTGGAGAATAAAAATGTGCATATATCTTTGAAGCAAGAAGTGGCAAAGACCGTGGAACAATTGTCAAAATCGTTTAAAGAGGATCCCTCATTGAAATACATGAATGACATTTATAGGAAGATTTTAAAGCATCATAATAATCTATTGTCGAATCCTGATAAACCAAATAAGCACGAATTGACCAATAGTGCTAAATCTCAGGAGGAAAGGGATCTACAAGAAGCATTAAAGCTATCTCTGATGGAGAGTGAGCAAGCGAAGAATGATAACCCAGAAAATAATAGCAACAATTCTAACACTCTTCAGCAAACGAATTTGAATTCCCGCTATAATGATACTAATCAACTACAACAGCCACAGCAACCACAGCAGCAGCCAACTACAAGCTCAATTAAAAGAGTAAAAGCAATGTATGATTTAAAGAGTACAGAACCGGATGAATTATCTTTCAAGAAAGGTGATGTTATTGTTGTACTAGAACAGGTTTATAGAGACTGGTGGAGAGGGTCCCTGGATGGCAATATCGGTATATTTCCACTAAACTATGTGGCTCCCTTTACTGAACCTAGTCCTGAAGAGAAACAGCGTGATTTGGAAATTGAGGAAAATGTATTTAGTCAAAGGGGAAAAGTTGATCAACTACAACATCTACTGAAGGAAAATAGTATCAATGGGGGTAATGCTGATCTAACACAGAATACAGAGGTGAATGATTTGTATAGCTCCGTGACTCCGCTACGGCCATCAATTACTAAGATGATAGGAAAATATGCAAGAGAAAAGGAGGATCTATCTTCGGTGTATCAAGTATTGGCGAACGCTGAAAGTACGTATACTCAGTTACTTGATAGGGCAGCAAATGCTTACAAGGCACAACCTCCTATGATGATGCAACAGCAACAACAACAACAATTGCAGCAGCAGCAGCAGCAGCAGTTTTCACAACAACAACCACAGCAGCAACTGCCACAACAGCAATTCCAACCACAAACTTATCAACATCCAGGATATCAACCTAATTTCCAAAGTGTGCCATCACCGCAGAGTCAATCCAATTTCACCCCATATAATGCCAATCCAAATAACAATTCATTTGCTCAACAAGCAACGCCAAGCACTTACCAGCAACAACAATATTCACAATCTAATGTAGGTAATCATCCACCACCACCGCAATACTCGCATTATTGAAAGAAAACCTACGTATGTATATTCATCTGTAAATTCGTACTTTCAATCAAAATAGAACTACATTTGGAGTCGACATATTTTTTTCTACAAATAATTTCCCTCGAAGGAAAGAAAAAAATAAAAGGAGGCATAAATTGGGGAGGTGGATCTTGATACATTCCCCCCAATTATATTTGTACCTAGTTATCCCCATACCTAGCCGTAATCAACAATGAGTCAATTTGAAGACATTGTCAGAGATATTATCTTTGATTCTCCTCCGGGGGAGATACAAGATGTCTATAACGATTTGATCACGATAGTAGGCGAAAGCGCAAAAGATACAATTCTAGACATAATTCAGGAGTTCAATGTCAAGAACAATCTACCAGTCGAATTAGACGAAGGGAAATCAGTTATAATCTCTCAGTATAATCAGAAGGATGGTTCAAAATTTATAGATCCTATTAGTGGTAGTATATTTGAGGTTGACCACTTGGCTCGTAAAGCTACCAATGTCTCCAGATACGAAGAACACGACCTCTTTGTATATGATGATGAAACAAAAACTGTCCTTGACGGTTTGAAGACATATGTTGAGGAAAACTTCCCTGGTGATTTCTCTTTTGCATTATATCCAGTAGAAGATGAGAAAGTTATTATCTATATTGTTAGTTCGAAATATAATCCATCGAACTATTGGACTGGTGACTGGAATTCTAGTTATATCTGGGATAAGGGTGCCAATTCTTTGATAGGGAAGATAAATGTGCAGGTCCACTATTTTGAGGATGGTAATGTCAGCTTCAAGTCGCATAAAGATATTCAGCTTGAACACGGTGTCAGCGATATTATTAAATCTATAACAAATGTGGAAAGAGAGTTTGAAGATGAATTAGAAAGTTCATTTGTAGATTTGAATGAAAAGCAATTTAAGGGCCTGAGAAGAAGACTACCTGTTACAAGATCTACTGTCAATTGGGGTAAGGCCATTGGTAACTATAGATTAGGTAAAGACGCTGCAGTTGCTGATAAATAGTTTATTTTATGATATGCGTCTCCTATCTTAATGTAACACAAATGCATCGCTATTCATTACATGCCGATGTTCATTAGTACATATCTTTTAGTATACATCTAGAATAATTTAAATAAATTATAAAGAATGAAAAATAGCAATAAAGCGAGGCCAACCATTTTCCAAATGCTATTCCCCATTCCCATTGTCCTTGTTAGCCGCGTAGAAGAGTTTCTAATATTATTAGAAAGCGCACTAAATGAATCGGATATTTGGCCTATTAGCGAGTTATCATTCACAGCTTGCTCATTAATATCTTCATTTATATTTCTAAAAGTAGCAAGTTTGTTTGCTAAACTGTTTAGTCTTTGATCATTCTATAATTATTTGTATGCCAATCCGTTAGTAATGGATAATCATCATTTCAAATAGAGTATCTAAACATTTTGCGACACATACATTTGCTTCTACTTGTGAATACTTTGACGAGGACATTATCTGGGTTAAAGTAGCGCCAATCCATTACACAATATAACAGGGGAAAGAACTTACATTGAAAAGGAAGACCATTGTATAATCTCTATTTTTCTAGAAAAATTAGCAGTTTATTTACCCGGATTCCTTCAAAATAACTGAGGTAGCCTTTATTCTGTTAATAAAACGGGAGCTGCGGGCGAAATATACAAGAGGGTTGAGAGGTGTAAACAGGCAAGGGTAGCAAGAGGTAAAAAATTACTGTCAATATTTCTAAATCAGTCTTTAAAGTGTTCGCATTTCGTAAAATACCCTTAATGGAACTAGGCATGTCCCAGGTATGTTACCCTAGATCGCAAATTATATCATCATGTAGAAATATATGCACTATTCTCGCACTTTACAAACTTTTAAAAGAGTCCACAGATTAACTAGTACAAATGCAATAGAGTGCTAGGTCGCAATTTGCTATTGGATTGGTTCTTCGACTGAAGAACTGAATGTATACTATTAGCATCTTATCTATAGTGGAGACTCGTTCTTAGTTATTCATAAAATGATATTTTGGATATTTGGAGACATTCGAGGTACGGAAAGTTCTTCAACTGTAACCAAAGTAGTGGCAATATATGATGAACCGTAAAAGACAGCGCTTTTTATACATTTCTTAAAAGGGCATCTCAACAATTTGGAATTTTCGCGATTGAAATTTCTGTGAAAGAAATATTGACAGCAAAAAAGATTGTGACTGGATTTAACACCCAGTCATTATCATAATTTTGGTGAATCCCAGAGGAATTTTTCAATTTGTGTTTTTCTTTCGTGAATCCAAGATAACAAATTTCCTCTTTAGGAATATTCTAATGCTTCTCCCCCCATGATGTCGTTATTTTCTGCCCAAGGAGTAGTGAGGGAATCCGGCCTGACCGCCGAATCATCTCCTTTCCCATGGGCTTCTCCTACCAGCGATCCTCCCTGGGCCCGTTCAGTGTGAAGGACCGCTGGGCAGAATCGCATGAATGGTTCTACTATCCATGTTCCAAATGGTATTGGTGTTGTCATGACCCTTTCAATATTAAATAGTGATCATTTGATTCTTATACTATAGTCTCAAAAAGTAACCGAGCAAAAGTATACAAAAAATGTCCACTGATTCTATTGTCAAGGCTTCTAACTGGAGATTAGTCGAAGTTGGCCGTGTTGTTCTAGTCACCAAGGGTCCATCCGCTGGCAAATTAGCCACCATTGTTGAAATCATCGACCAAAAGAAGGTATGTTCATAATATGCTAAAATATCAAGTATAAGTGGTGTTGAATATTCAGAATAATCAAAGGATATGAATCGATACGGAACAGATACTGAACAGAGTCCGAAATATTCATTAAATTCCATATCTACCAAGGCAGCAAGATTCATTGAGTTGACGGATACATCGATATCATTTTTTCAGATTGGTCTGTCAGTCATTCTGATTACTGTTGAAACCATATTCTACCACATTATTAAAAGATTATAGTGAATAATTTTACTAACAATTTATTTTGAGTATTATTACAATATTCATATTTTTAAAATAGGCTTTGATTGATGGTCCAGCTTGTGGTGTCCCAAGACAAGCTATCCACTTAGGTCAAGTTGTCTTAACTCCATTGAGCTACACTCTACCAAGAGGTGCCAGAACCGCCACTGTCGCTAAGAAGTTCGCCGCCGCTGGTGTCGCCGAAAAGTGGGCTGCTTCCTCTTGGGCTAAGAAGATTGCTCAACGTGAAAGAAGAGCTGCTTTGACCGATTTCGAAAGATTCCAAGTTATGGTTTTGAGAAAGCAAAAGAGATACGCTGTTAAGAAGACTTTGGCTAAGGCTTAAAGTAGTTCTCTATAGCATTTCCTTAATATTATATATAACTACAAAATAACGTACCTTATTATATACAATTCTCATAATATCAATTCTGTATCACAATAATAATAACAATAAAAAGACTATACGCTATTCTTATTAGCCACTTCGGTAACCCTTTAATTGTATTGCTTATCTATACGCGCGCATATGATTATTCTGGTAATCCTTATATGATAGAAATATAACTAACACTGCAGCTAGAAGGTTGTAAATATCCTTCTACAAGACAATACGTACATGAAAGAATACTTGTATACTCAAATTAACTGAAATATCTGTCATGGATACATAAACTACATCAAGAAATAAAGAAGCTGGACAGCAATACCTTCCCAACGACTTGTATTGGAATGTGTTTTCAGGGAAATGTAATTCAAGAGGTTAGCATCACTAGATGAATATATAGAGATTGGCCGAGACATTTAAAACCAAATATCTGTTAAGCAGTTTAAAAGTCTACGGGTTACTTGAGTTAAGTATTCTCTCCTAGCATGGGAATATATGCCCAATATACTTCGCCCCTCATCTATATTAAACCCATACCTCCTACTGTTATCTATCCAATAATAATCTATCAATTCACCAAAAAGCCTAAGTGGGAAAACTGGAAAAGGAAAATAAATAAGAATGAGAGTCGATATCATCACGCCTTCCCTCCTCATTACCACATTCCATAGAGTTAAGCTATACTTCAAGTCCCAACATTAGGAGTATTGCCTGTATATCTAGTCTTTTTGCTGAGCAAGAAATAAGCATTTTATATCACTTTGTGAGGATTAATAGCTTTCTTTCCACTCTACTAAGTCACGAAGAAGATCTGTGTTTGTTGACTAAAATCCTTACACGCAAGATAAGTCGATAGTCCCTTGTTATTCTCGTTTATAACTGTCTAAGTGTATTCACTATCTCTTTCTCTCTCTTTCAACATTTGAGGTCGTAGTTTCCATTATTATTTCTCTGAATTTGGTATCACCAAGGTTTTACTACGTCATTTAAGAGAGAGTTTTAAAGGTTAATTTACACGGCTGTATATGAAAATGTCGGTAAGAACATCAGGTAGAAAGAATAAGGGCCAAAACAGGCATTTGGAGACAATTCTGAAGGATGAAGAGGAGTATCACTCAAAGAGCCCATCTCCCAAAATTATACAAGAAACTGTCAACAATGAGAATTCATTTCCCAACAGCAACCAACAGAGTGTTGACACCGCAGAAAGTACTGAGACGGTCAGGTGTAAGCAATGTAACACAACCGACGCGAATTATGATGAGTTGACGGATAAACGTGGTGACATGATTTTATGTGATAAGTGCGAGACATGGCAACATATTAGATGTATGACTGGTGGTAGTGATGATATTTCTCCATATTTGACGCCAGATGGCCAGTATTACTGTCAAGTTTGCGACCCAGAAAGATATCCACACTTGCAAAAAACAGTATCAGATCATACAAGTGAAGAATACACCTACAAGAGTGACGTGTCATTCACTGAGAAAGGCGATAATGGTGCTAACAACGATGATGATGCGTATGTTGATAATGTAGCCGATACCAACTACAAGGACGAGCATATAGTTGATAAGGGAGATTCAGATGACGAGTTTTTAACCCCCAAGATATCCAGGAAACGGCGCACATCGTCTCAACCTGAAAACAAACGGAAAAGGCAATCTCGCTCAGAAGGTAGTTCGTCGGGAGCTACACCTGATAACTCCGCAAAAAGTGAACAAAATGCCAGGAAGGACAGTATTACGAGTAAAGATCAAAAGATTAGGGAGAATGCTGTGAAAATGTTTGTGGATCTATTTAGTAAGTTCATTATCCCAGAAACAATTGCGAAGGGTAGCTATAAATTACCAGAAGATAAAGATATTAGCACTGTTTCAAGTGAATTTGCTATAAAGTTAGAAGAAGAGCTGTTTTTAGCATGGGGAGGACCCATCGCCGATGCAGTTGGTAGATTCTACCCTGAAAAGGTGAGGAGTATTTATTCGAACCTGAAGGATAAGAAGAACTTTGAACTCAAGAGTCATGTTGTTAATAAGGAAGTTCTCTTTAGCGACCTTGTCAAAATGAGTGCGTCTGAATTAGCCAATCCTGATCTACAAGCCTTCAAGCAAAGGATAGATACAGCATCACTGAATCAAGTAGTTGTGGATAGGCCTGAAAAACCGCTGTTTGTTAAGACACATAAAGGTGATGAATTAATAGATACAAGTTTTTTAGAGGGTCAAGAAGATGTTCTCTATTCCAGGGACAATATTCGGAGACCTTCCTTAGAAAACGATGAGCTGCAAAATATGCGTCGGGAGGATGGTCTTTCATTGCCGGGTCAAGCGGGGGCAGAATCTTCTGTTAATGGCATTGTTTTACCTACGAAGGATAATAAGCCAATAGCAAATGGTAAAACTGAGAGTGAAAGAGAAGATTCGCTATCTTTGACCAAAGATAAGAGCGAAGAGAGGCGGAGCTTATCAGCAGGCGCCAAATATTCCGCGAATATCAATATTGACTACCAAGCTTTATCCATTAACCTCTCCTGTAATTTGCGCTACTTAACTTGTACCAATGATTCAGTCAGGAATCCCTACCGTGAGGCACTTGATGATGGAAACCTAAAGGTTGAAGGTCGATTGGCAGACGATAAGGCATCCGACTATTTGAAACAGGTCAAAAATATAAGAAATATCCTTGCCTATTATGTGGAGGTTCCAGAGGACGATGTTAATAAGGATTCCTTCACCAATTTAGCTGATTCGATCATCATAAATAAGAAAGTATTGGGTCTTTCATTGAAGAAACCTTACGAGAAAAATATTTACGTCATTGCAGCCGAGTCAGGAGAATTTCCACCGATAATAGAGGAGTTGTATGGTACATCTAATGCAAACTTCCAAATGGTGAAGCTTTCCGAACAAAAGATCTTTATACTCGTTGTCATTAAACCTGAACAAGTGAGGTGAACACTACGAAACTTCGAATATCCGTTTTTTGCTATTGATTTCTTTCTCACTGTCGCATATATAATCACATATATATCACGTTGTAAAAATAGCCTGCATCAGTTACATACGTTAATATATATATATAATATTAAACGAACAAATTGACGCAAGATTCGTATCAAGATATGAAATACTTCAAAATACATGATGATTGAGGAGCTCGGTTTCTGGTGTTTGTTATTCAAGGAAATATTGTTGTTAAACGGCCCGCAGTGTTTAAGAATGGGCAAAAGAAGTTTCGGTTCTTCTACATTCTGAAGAAAGGAAGCTGATGGTTAGGGGACTGTACCGGCCAATGGTGTCAGATAACCTGGAAAGTTGAAGTTGCAAGGGAATAATTCGTTTTCAACTGGGTTGGGAACTTTGCGGCGTGAGGGTGAATTCTTAGGACGGAGAAGGTACGTTTTGAAATGTCATACAGTTGAGAATAGACATTTTACAAGGATGCCAGGGGATGAGTTGTCGTTTCTATTTCCTCGGAAATTTGTATATTCTCAATGTGGCATCTTCAAAATGCATCACACGAAATATCTCTGGGGGGTTCCGAAATCCGATGAGGTTTTGACGGGTTTTTTTCATTTGTTTTGATTCCGGGTTTTTTTGAATTTCTCTCACATCTTTTTTTTATTCTATATAAAAAGAAGCCGAAGAGTTTGTTACTATTTTTTTCTACTTATTTATGAAAGCTGTCGAGTTTTACGTTCATCAAAACCGCGTTCCTGCTGTTATACCCTATTCTAGTTTGTCCTGGAGAGGTTAAAGTGTTTGTACGATTGACAGAGAATAAATGCCAAACTTTTTTCAAAGATGGTTTCTATCAGAGAGACCAAATAACTGTGATATAGCTGATTTACAAACAAGTTTGGACCCACATATTACGCTCCAGAAACTGAGAAAGTATGAGTTAACTATAAAGGATTGTTGTCATTATGGCTTTCTCGGGTCTGTGATGTTATTTGTCTTCATTACGAATCCTGCGGCGTGGATATTGAAAATTTTGTTCTTTTCGTGTTTGGGTTTGTTCTTCCTTATTCCATTAACATCACAATTTTTCTTTAATGCGCTACCGATATTTACGTGGTTAGCGTTGTATTTTACCTCATCATATTTCCCAGCGGAGAGTAGACCTCCGATCACCGTTAAGGTTCTGCCTGCAATTGAAACTGTGCTGTATGGTGATAATTTAAGTGATATCCTGGCCACTTCTACAAACTCATTTTTGGATATATTAGCATGGATCCCATATGGTGTGTTCCATTTTGGGGCTCCATTTGTCGTTGCAGCGATCTTATTTGTTTTTGGTCCCCCAACAATCTTACAGGGTTATGCGTTTGCCTTTGGATACATGAACTTATTCGGTGTTATTATTCAAAATGTGTTTCCAGCTGCTCCACCATGGTATAAGGTATTGTACGGGCTTGGATCTGCTCATTACGGTATGCATGGTTCCCCTGGTGGGTTAGCCCGGATTGACAAATTACTCCATATTAACGTGTATACTAAGGGGTTTTCGAATTCATCAGTCATTTTTGGTGCTTTCCCATCGCTTCATTCAGGATGTGCTACGATGGAAGCATTATTCTTCTCCTATTGTTTCCCATGGTTAACTCCATTGTTTGTTGGCTACGTCTGCTGGTTGTGGTGGTCCACTATGTATTTGACTCATCATTATTTTGTTGACTTGATGGCCGGTTCGGTGTTATCCTACGTTATATTCCAATACACCAAGTACACTCATCTACCCTTGGTTGACACCAGTCTATTTTGTAGGTGGTCATATTCAAGTGTTGAAAAATTTGATATGGTGAAGGCAAATCCATTAGATTCCACATATGATGACGTTGAGAATATTCCATTGTCAAACCTGGAATCAGGTGTCGATTTGAACAGTAGTGCTGACGAAAGAAGTCCAAGCCCAGCAATATTTGATAGAAGTTCGTACATGTCAAGATCGTCTGCTACATCTAATACTTCATTAGATGCTCAAAATGAGATATTTGCCACAGCAACAAGACTCGCACCTGCAGGTGTGATTTTGGCGGGGAAACGTGTTGACTAGTTTAATACAATCGGGTGTGTTAAAATGCGGATATATGAGGCACGCATCATTCTGAAAGCTGCTAAAGATAGTAACTCGCTTCCGTTCATATAGATAGATATAGCGCGCTATGAGATGACGTTGGATATTAGAGATTCGCATTTTCGTTAAATGGGGTTGCTTTATTCTTTACGGCTAAGTTCCTTTATTGAGGTTATTATAGTAGATGAGGTAGTATTCGTATCAAACCAATCGTGCTTTTCCATTACTTAATTGATAATGCATAGTATACATATTTTGTATACTTGGTGTTGTGTGTTCAGGCACACATATTCTATAGAATTGATCTTTGCAAATTGCTGTATTAAGTATTTAATATGATTCTTTATTTACATGGTTGTGTATATATTAGAAAAGGATGTGAATATAATGTAAAGAGGGATCGTTAAGAAGGAAATGACTCCTGTTATTATGGTGAAGAAGTTAAAGTCATAGTGATGGCGCTTTGAGACTCTCTAGAAGTGAACGGTACCCCTTGACTCTGTCGATGGCCGATGCAACATCCAGTTCTTTATCAGTGTTGATCTTGACGATGGACGACCTAATAACACGAGGATCTTTTTTCAAAGTCCGAAGAATCTCAGACTGCACAGCAGTCGAGGAATCAAAAAGCATAATGAACCTATATCCCCTGAAATGCTTTTCCTGATCCTTTCTCATTATTGTTGACAGCTGTTCTAGCCCTATCGGTATTATACTTCTTATTACGCCTCTGTTATTAAGCACCAGTTTACCGACCGTAGACAATAACTCCTTGGCCTCGACCGATGCTGTTGTTGAGTTTAGGACACGGACAATACCGACTAGCTCGTATAACATATCTCCGTTGTACGTATGTATCTCTTTTGTTCCTATCCCTATCACAATTTGATAGTATGGGACGATGATGTTTTTAAATATTTTTTGCGGTAACTTTTAAACCCATAATGTGACTACTATCATATTCGAGGCAATGAAAAGAAATCTATAACAAGAATTGTACTTGAAGGTACGTTAGTAGCTAATTGCGAATTATAAAAACATACAGGGTATTCTATGAAAGGCCCTTCGGTTTTTGTTGTCTTGAGACAGGATGGATATATGCTCTGGAAGGATTCGGTGCTATATATAATAAGCTACACCTAGACCGAAAACCGATATCCGCACAGAACGAGGGCTAGGATTAACCCAGCCTGAGGTCAAAATTAGTGTTTGAGTCAGGCTATGATAGTACTCTGGCAGAAAGGCAGAGAGGAGACGTTAATCTGGTAGTTTCCAATGGAGTACAGTCTAAGAGCCAAAGAAAGTGACCTCTCGGGACACAGAAGAAAATGAAAAGGGGAAATGGACTGTTAAAAATGCATTATTGAGCGGCAGTTCTAAAGTATAAAGTTATTTATCATAGTAAAGAAGAGGATCGGCAATAATGCGGGTTAACAGATAGGTATTAATATGAGGTGTGTGTTGATATCACAGTAATGCAGCAATTAAGAGCCTGCCCTACGAATGCCTGTAACTTAGATAATTGTCACAAAGTCCAATGGATAACATGATCTTGGACGAAAGAAACAGATAATCCCAATATTACGTTTCAAAGAGAAGCTAAGAAGTGTACTCTCCTTTACTAAAATTAGGATCATGTTGGCGTTTTCTTTTACAGTTAGATCTGTAATAATGCCTAATACTCGTGAATGTACGAATGGTAGCAATAATTCGAATAAACCTAGTAATTGTATGATATGAAAAGGTTACGAATAAACATTACTTCTTACATGAATATATGAGAATAAATTAATAATTGCGTGAAGTACTAAGAAATCTTGTTCAATCTTTTCTTTTCCTAGTTTTAGAGATTTTACTAAGTTGCGAGAACAATTACCTCACACCCCGGAAGAGTTATGAGACTACCTTTCTTTTTTAACCTCGTTGCGTCGACCACTCAGCTTTCTTTGTGTTTTCTCACATATTTTCTCGAAGGTTTTGAACTTTCTATCGTCGCCACCTCATATAACAGGAACTGTATACATTTCTGCAATATATGATGGATACTACAGTTTTTCATCCCACGTTGCAATGTTAAGCTACGTACCTAGTGGCCATGTTGTAAAACCGAGACCGACCATGTTTTATTAGTGCTATTCCTAATTGGTCCAAACTCGAAAATTAGCCACGGGTGGTGTTGGTGCTCCAAGAATTGAGGATGACCCTGGTAGTATCAAGGTTCAGAAATTGTGGCAGCGTGGGACACATTTAAATTGGGACGCCAAATGGAGGCTGGAATGATGGCACTAGAATATGGTAGCCCAAAAAGTGCCAGTACCGGAATTTTGATGGCTGGCTTGAAATTTGCTTGATTTCCAGATAAACTACTATCTTAGCCTGGAAACAGAGCTGTGGTATTCACCGTGTTCCCCCTGTATCATTTGAGATGCAGCATGCTATTACGCCAAATAAGGGATATTATGTTGGAACCAAAAAAAAACTTGGTTAGGGTATCGGAATACCGTAGGTGGAACGCAGGAAGTAACACCAAAATTATCGATTGAAAGTGAGTAGATAGAGTTGGAATGGTAGTTAGGGCAGTAATAAGGGAGAGGATGGTGGCAAATTTCCTACATGTTGGGGAAAGGAAGACTGGTATATGTGTATGCTGCAAATAATATTTTGGACATAATACGCAGGGCTAGAGTGCCATATTCATATTGAGCTAATGCTCTTTTGGGTTTGAAGCAAACAGAGCTGTCTAAACATTAGAGATAAAAGTTATTTTGACCGTGGGTAATAAGACAACGGAATTCCCAAATTCTTTTTCCCTTACCAAATTCAGTTAGTTTTTTTTGACGAAAAAAATGACTTTCCTACTGAATTCAAAATATTTTTCAGTTACTTTCTACTGAAAACTGAATTTACCTAAATTTCAGTTATTTGCAAAATATACAAAACCTATATGGAGTTTATAAGACAGATGTACATGATATATAAACAAAACTTCGTAGGGAGACTCCATTGATGGATTACAAACGTCTGGCCAATTTTCAAAAAGGTTGCAGCTCATCTTGGTATAGTTTTCTACGTTTTTATTTTTGGTAAAAACTACTGAATTGGTCTCACACCTTCAGTATTCATAATTAATGACAACTTATTACACCACTGTATACTACATGTCAATGGCTATCTTTTGAATTCTTTAGGTTTTTAAAATGAAGGGTCTGAAGTGGTACAAATTTTGTTTATTTGTTGAGTAGTGGCCTCAGCTTCTAGAAGTTTTCAATTTGAAAAGATTTTTTACTTTTCAGAAAATTCAATAAAATAGAAATTATTAATAATTCAGTTAAACTATATAATAACCTTCATTCACCTTCAAGACTCATCGACTTTATATTCAACATCCTTATTATCTTCTATACTTTGAAAAAAACCTTTCTCGTTGTCATATTCCACTTTATCATCATTGTAAGTTTGCTTATTTCGGATAAACCTATCAAGATTTTTTTTCTTTGCCTGGTTTCATCTGGAAGAAATTTATCCAGAGACGTAGACAAACAAATTCATTTAATGTTTCTTCAGTCATGTGCTTACCATGGATTTCCCATTTACAAATACTGAAAACCCTTTCTATATCTACTGATGTTGATTTAGTATAAAACAACGACAAGGCTAACCTGGAAAGCGAAGGATAAAGGTCTCTCAAGTTAATCCAGTACCTGTATTGCAACGATACACTATTTTCCAGACAGAAATTGCCAGGGTTGTTTGTTACCATCCGCCAAGTATCGCTGAAATTGGTTTAAGTAAAACCGATCATGCACCGATCCCATTCTTTCCAGTTTATCTCCATCAAATTCCTCGTGGCTCTGCGAGTGTGTAACTTTATTTTTATTTAGGTTTGGATCATTCTTCAAGATGTAGGAATTGACCATTTGGTTACTTTTTTTCACCTTGCTTTAATAAAGCCTTTTTGTAACTTTCTGACAGACATAATGGCTGGTGGACTGTGTATTGTTGTCTATTATTATCATGGATGGTCATATATGATGGATCTTTAATTGGACCCTTTCCATTTTGGTCTAATTCCTTAAGTAAAAATTTGGTATTATTTTCGACAACAGTCGTGAAGCTGTTATCATCAACATAAGTAGCTTCACTTTCAACGGATTGGGTAAAGACATCACCAGTCTCACCTAGGGACATGGAGATGTCATCATTCTCACCTAGGGACATGGAGATATCCCAATAATTGACTATGTAGTTAGCGTGGTGTTGCAGCTCTCAACATCAACAACTGCGTCAGCTGCATTGTTTTCACTGTTCATTAAAACGAGGTTTTTATAAAAGCTAAAAGTTTTGAATAAATATTCATAATGTTCGACAAACTTATGCTTGAAAACTGTTGGCAAGTCAGTCATTTTCGAGTGAAATAAGGAAATGATGTCTGATTTGGTGTTCATTTTTGTTAAAGGTGACAGTTTGACCCAAACAAGAAAAGTACATAATTTAACAGTAGAACCCCTACAGGTGTCCCAAGCCCTTAGGCTGAAACTTTTCAAACCCTCACAAAATAGGTAAAAAAAGACTACCCGGATAGAGCTTTTAAAATTTGAAAACAACTGAAAAAAAAAATTCCGTACGGAAAGAAAGGACCCTGGGATAGTTAAGGTCTCTTATTGCCATGGCAACAAGCTCAAGAAGTATGATGTGACACAGTCATACATTTCCTCATGGTAGCTCCCAGGAAGCCGACTTACCGAGTTTAATAGCTGGCCTCCACAAGTACTATATAAAACATTTACTTTTGTGTAACGCGAAAGGCAGCCTAAACTCCAACCGTATTTCATTTCCATTGTAGCACTGACTTGCACAGGATATAATCACACGTTAGA
>PPOK02000067.1:0-66380 GCA_003708865.2 Kazachstania taianensis | reverse complement strand
GGTGACGAAGATGTCTTCTACCAATGTCTATCTGGTGACTTCTACAACTTGTACGACGAATCCATTGGTGCCCAATGTAAGCCAGTCTACTTACAAGCCATTGACTTGGTTGACTGTTAAACTGAGTTTTATCAAAATATAAAACTCATTTCCATTTGCATTGTACATTACTTCAAAACTCATTATTCATTTTTTGCGATCTCGTATCCAACCACTTCATTTCAACCTAATAGACAATATCATTGTGGTTCCCACTTTCAGTTCTTAGAATAAAGTAAATTTAATAACCTTTATTTTCAAATTTTACAGTTTCTTCATATAAATATATAATTTATTCAATCAAAACAAAATTAAACTCATAATAGTAACTCTAGCATCCTAGACTGCACTTTGTGTCTTCGTAACCAAAAAGGTTACCTCGAGAAATCCTAAGTTGACGTGTCCTTTTTTTTTCCCGATGATTTTTCGCGATCTTGAGAAAAATACAAATACTCGATACAAATATCTGCTATTAGGAAGAGAAGACTTTGAATATGCTCTCACCGAATTACAACAACTGATAACTGAATAGATACAATTAATACGGCTATCTATGTGGCAAAAGAATAGGGTGACGCTCCTTGTCGTAGGGGTACTTTTCCACCTTTTCTATCTATGGTCCATTTTTGATATTTACTTCGTATCACCTCTTGTACATGGTATGGACCAATACCGAAGTACAGACAAGCCACCCGCCAAGAGGCTATTTTTAATCGTCGGTGATGGGTTAAGAGCTGACACAACATTTGATATGGTCACGCATCCTACTTCTGGCAAGAAGGAATATTTGGCTCCATTCATTCGTTCACTAGTGGAGAACAACGCCACATATGGGATTTCACATACCAGAATGCCAACCGAATCACGTCCGGGGCATGTAGCTATGATTGCCGGCTTTTACGAGGACGTAAGTGCCGTTACAAAGGGCTGGAAAGAGAATCCGGTCAATTTCGACAGTTTCTTTAATCAATCATCTCATACTTATTCTTTTGGCTCTCCAGATATTCTACCGATGTTTAAGGAAGGTGCCTCTGACCCAAACAGGATAGACACTTGGATGTATGGTCATGAATTTGAAGATTTCACACAATCTTCCATAGAACTGGACGCGTACGTGTTTAGACATCTAGATCAATTATTTCTCAATTCCACGGTTAACGAGACCTTAAATCAGGAGATTAGAGACGATGGGAACGTATTTTTCCTTCACCTGTTAGGCTGTGATACTGCTGGCCATTCGTATAGACCATATTCTGCCGAGTACTACGATAATGTGAAATTCATCGATATGAAAGTTGCCAAATTAGTTGAGGACGTCAGAGATTTTTTTGGAGACGATGAAACCGCGTTTATTTTCACCTCTGACCATGGTATGAGTGCATTTGGTTCTCACGGTGACGGTCATCCTAACAACACAAGGACTCCATTAGTTGCATGGGGAGCTGGCCTAAACAAACCAAGTATCAACACGGTCCCAATTTTTGACAATTATACTGCTTCTTGGGATTTAGGTCACATCAAGCGTAATGATGTTAAACAAGCTGATATAGCATCGTTGATGTCATACTTGATTGGCGCCAACTATCCGTCCAATTCTGTTGGTGAGTTACCTCTTTCCTACATTGATGGAAAGGAAAGTGATAAATTATATGCATTGTACAATAATGCAAGAAGTATCTTGGAACAGTATTTGGTCAAGAGGGAAGAAGTTATTAATTCACAATTTATATACAAGGAATACTCTAAATTCTCTCAAGAATCGCACGAGGAATATCTGGAAGAGATCCATTCCATAATTGACAAGATTGCCAATGGAGAGAAGGATTTAGAAGCACAAGCAATAACGTTAACAGAAGAACTGATGACTGCAACTTTAGAGGGTCTGAATTATTTGACAACCTACAATTGGAGATTGATCCGGACAATTGTTACATTTGGCTTCATTGGATGGATTGTTTATTCATTTACTATCTTCTTAAGATTATTTATCGTACCAAGGAACCACGATGACGAGATCAAGACTTCGCGCCAGAATTACATTGTCTTTCTAACCATAGGTGCCATATTAAATTGGGTTCTGTACTATCAACGGTCTCCCTTTAATTTCTACATGTACTTATTTTTCCCACTTTACCTATGGAGCCAAATCTTTACCAATAAAACCATATTAGTTGAAGGTGTTGCCGAATTCTTCAAGGGAATCACAATTCTAGAGAAAATTCTTATCGGTGGCATGATAATAGCAACATATGAAGGTATAGTCTACGGGTTTTTCCATCGTTACATTTTCACGGTAATATTCATTCTACTCTCGATATATCCAAGACTATGTGGTTATAGGGGGAGATTTGTTGAAAGACTGGCATGGTTGGTAACTTGTGTTTGCATCTCTACCTTCACGTTATATGATGCTGTCAAGATCGAGAGTCTTATTCAAATAAATGCGGCTGGAGTGCTGATAATCACCAGTGCTCTATACGGTCTATTCAGGATAAATCAAAACATTACACATTACACGCGTACCATCTTCACGTTCCAAATCATGTTGATTGTGTTTACCTTGCTCGTCACCAATAAATCTGTCATTTCATTACAACAAAGGCAAGGTCTTCCATATGATGCACAAATAGGTGGTTGGACACTTATGTTCCTATCCTTGGCCATTGCACCACTACTACATTATCTAAAACCAAACAACGATTACAAAGCAAGACTGTTAACCATCTACTTAACATTTGCACCAACGTTTATCATCCTAACCATATCGTTTGAATCACTATTCTATTTCTTGTTTACCTCATTTGTTGTTCAATGGATTGAGATTGAGTCAAAATTGAAGGAACAAAACAAGAATGATAACTGGTTACAAGTCTTAAGGCTCTCAGTTGTTGGGTTCTTCCTCTTACAGGTTGCATTTTTCGGGACTGGTAATGTTGCATCAATTTCGTCATTTTCACTGGACTCAGTCTACAGACTCTTACCAATCTTTGACCCATTCCCAATGGGAGCGTTACTAATGTTGAAGTTGATCATTCCATACATCATCCTATCATGTGGGTTGGGTATATTGAATGTGAAGTTGAACATAAAGGACTACACGATCTCCACGCTGATCATATCGACAAGCGATATCCTGTCATTGAACTTCTTCTATCTCCTAAAGACAGAGGGTTCATGGTTGGACATCGGTGTTACAATTTCGAACTACTGCCTTGCCGTTCTATCGTCATTATTCATGCTTGTACTAGAGATGGCAAGTCACGTTCTACTAAGAAACGTTAGCATTACACACGAGGCAGTGGAGACGGAAAAGAAAACCAACTAACCTCATGTAAGTATTCGATAGACAATTGTATAATTATCCACAGTAATGTCTATAACTTGAAACCATATACAAGATCTAATGACAGCTGTGCTTAGTAATAACTTCTAGACCTCATTCCGCGGAAAATATCCTGTGATATTTGTGTATTAGTTCAGTGCGGCATGGAGGGGAATTTTCGGGTGGAATTTCGGCCTCCCATCAGAAATGAAAACAATTGCGCCCTGATTTCTCTCCGAATTTATTGATCTGGTATTGTTGCAGCAAGAAACCGACGAGTGATCGGACAGTATGGGTGGTATAAATACACCCCTCAGAATCTTTACTAAGTACCCCATCTAGTGTGGGGACTCAATATAAGCGTGAAAGTTGTGCGTGCTCAGAGTTTCAATTGGAAATTTGTTCTGATAACCAGATAAGGGCAAGCATACGTTCCACTTCGTTAATATATACTCTTTGCAGTTGGAATCCACTTTATATTATTGACGTATTTTGCAAGTCTATATACCAATGTCAAGTGTGAAGGATACGATAACTGTAACGTCGCAGTTGCTAAATAACGAGGGTGCAGATACGGAGCCGCTTCTCCTGTCTGAACTATTCTCTGAAAACATTGAGGATGAGGAAGCAAAACTTGCCAGATTAAAAAGAGAAATTATTCAGGAACATAGCACCTTGGGAAGTCTCAAGAGGCCCAGCCTGATCGTTCTTTGCCCGTTAATTTTCTTATTTGGATTCTCTGAGATGTTGTATGTTACGCCATTCGTCACTTTAACCATGGGTAAGATCTGTGAAAGTTTGCCTGATTGCGTTTCGCAGGAGGTCCAGACTTCTGCATCGTCGATTAGCTCATGTATCATGATATCATCGGGGATTATCAGCACTATCATGGCAGGGAAGTGGGGCCAATGGTCTGATAGATACGGCAGAGTGCACGCATTTGCCTACATGGGTTTAATAAGAACCTTTGGGAATGCATTACACATGCTATCTCTTTCTCCTAATGTCGTTTATCACAAATGGTTTATTGTTATTGCAGCCACCACAAGTGCGTTTAGTGGTGGGTTGTTTTCATTCTTTGGAAACGTGAACAGTTATGTTGCGGACATTGTAGAACCACAGGACAGAGTTTCAACCATGAGTCTTGCTGTCAGTGTTATATCACTGGCCATGGCAATGGGACCTTTGGCAGCTTCAATTTTGATCAAGGCTTCCAATGGGAACGAGTATCTTCCTGTCTTTATGGGTCTGGGCTCTACTCTTTTATTCACATTCTTATGCTTCACAGCCGTTACAGAACCTAGACATACACAAGTGTTGATGTTGTCTCAACAACAGTACATGAAGAAAAAGAATGCTGCACAAACTCTGTTCGACACTGGGTTAAGGATGTCGCCTGATATATGGGCAAAAATGCGTCACCATGGGAAATTCCATCTACATTCCTTAATTGACATGCTATCTCCATTAAAACAGTTATGGCTAGCGGAGAGACCATTACGTACACGAATTAACGTGATATGTCTAGCAGTTATCAACGTATTTTTCATGTGCTCAACGTTAGCCATTATGCCAAGTTTAATTTTATTCTGCACCTTTGAATACAATTGGCGCGCAGTGGAATTAGGCTATTTCATTTCCTTGTCTGGTATTCTGAATGCAATAACATTGCCCGTAGAGTCACATTTTATTATACCTGCTTTGAAGAGGAAATTTACTCCAAACGAAAACATGGTAGATTTACTAGATAAAATCTGTATTAGTGGCTCGATGTCTTCCGCTGCATTGGGAATCCTAATGATTATAATGTTCAAAAACTATCGGATGTCCGTGGCGGCGTTTGTAGTATTCAGAGGAGTCAGCAAGATATGTACCCCAGTTCTCGAATCCGCCATATTAAAATACCACAGGGGAAATACTAAGAATACAGGTCAAGTCTTTGGCGCCATTGCTCTCCTAAACGCTTTGTCAATGTTAGTCTTACCACCGTTATTATTGAAGATCTATGGCGCTACAGTTTCTTTCAGACCAGAATGTTTCCTGTATGTTCCATTTGCCTGTGCTGTCTTTGCAGTTATATGTGCCCTGGGCCTCAAAACTGACGATACCCAAGAGGCATGGGAGGAAACGGGAATATAAGCACTATACTGGGCATTGTGTGCAGCCAAACCTGGTTAAATCTACTCTTCTATTCCTGGTCTACTTATTTTGGACAGCCCTAATAGGGTTTGCCCTCAAAAATTAAAGGGTTTGAAAAACTGGAAAAAAAAATCATCACTTTTTCCACCAAAAAAAGCAATTTCGATGAATTAGAGATTTACAGACTAGTCACTTTAGTTCGACATGATTCACTTAAATATAGTCGCCGTCACAGCTTCACAAGGTTTAATACTACACACAACATCAACCTGGGACTCCATACAGAGATAAGATGTATGTGGACCCACAAAAGAATAATCAGGTGACGAGGCTGAAGCTTCCCATAACGAGTAAAGAAGAGGTGCCATTTCGTCAAGAAAGGAGGGATAAAAATGCGTCCGAAGCCGATGCGATCATCGAGGAAGAGGACGATGGACATGAGCATTATGATAGACAACAGATAATAGACATCCTCATTCACGAGAGGGATAGGCAGGAAAATGTACCAAAGGACGAGATAGAGAAACTGAAGGATCACAAGCAGAGGAATTACGAACAGGAAGACACTGATGAGGCGCATAATGAAAGTAACGACGAGAGTGAGGTTAATCCGATGATACATGGCAAATGCACATCTGGAAAATATGGACTAAAGGATTTCCAGATACTGAGGACGTTAGGTACAGGCTCTTTCGGCAGAGTACATCTTATTAGGTCAAACCATAACGGACGCTTCTATGCTTTGAAAGTGCTGAAAAAGAAGACAGTAGTGAAATTTAAACAAGTGGAGCATACAAACGACGAAAGGAAAATGCTATCTGTTATAAGCCACCCTTTTTTGGTCAGACTATGGGGTACGTTTCAAGATTCTGAACAGGTGTTTATGGTTATGGACTTCATAGAAGGTGGAGAACTGTTCACTTTATTGAGAAAGTCGAAAAGATTTCCAAGTCCCGTGGCGAAGTTTTATGCTGCCGAAATTTGTCTAGCGTTAGAATATCTGCATGGGTTGAACATCATCTACAGAGACTTAAAACCAGAGAATATTCTGTTAGATAAAAATGGCCATGTAAAGCTTACAGATTTTGGGTTTGCCAAATATGTGCCAGATGTTACATACACACTATGTGGCACACCAGACTATATTGCTCCAGAGGTCGTCAGCACCAAACCGTACAACAAGTCAGTAGATTGGTGGAGTTTTGGAGTACTGATATACGAGATGTTGTGTGGACATACCCCCTTTTGTGATTCAAACACGATAAAAACATACGAGAACATTATGAATGCACCTTTGAAGTTCCCGGACTATTTTGAACCCAACGTGCAGGATCTTCTGAGAGGTTTGATAAATAGAGACCTAAGTGAAAGATTAGGGAACTTACAGAACGGCACAGAGGATGTGAAGAATCATCCGTGGTTTTCAGAGGTTATATGGGAAAAAATACTGGCCCGGTGCATAGAGACTCCGTACGAGCCCCCTGTAAGGCGAGGTCAGGGTGATACTTCTCAGTTTGATAGATACCCTGAGGAGGATATCAACTATGGTGTTCAAGGGGAAGATCCTTTTCATGATTTATTGGCAGACTTCTGAAGAATGAAGCTATCATCCTTCTATGTAATTACACACACACACAAGCATATGCATATCTAAATGAACATATAAAATCTAATATCTAATTTCAGCATCAACCAACGACTACAAGAGTCTTACTCCCGCACAGGAATGAGTAGTATAAACAGAAACTCTGCTTTTAACTCACCTCCTTGTATCCTCCGTTTGTCTAGAGAGAAAATCGTTTAAAAATATTAACAGTTCGCATGAGAACAGAGAATCTTATGATACAAACTTTCTTACCTCAGACATAGAATCCCACAAGTCACTCCATATACATTCAATATCGACAATGGGTACTGGATCCCGTGTAGTCAAGCAGCTCGCAAACTTGAACAAGCTCACATACACCACAAAGAAACCCCAAATCCTCCTCAACGCTGCCAAATACCAGTCGATGAAGTTGACTTTCCAACAAAAGAACCATAACGGACATATGGGGGCACGCAAGTTTTGGAAAGAGTACTTACCTACATTGCAGTTCTATAATCCAGACTTCACGATTGAGGTGTTGAGGATACGGAACGACAAGAAGAGCGTCGAGGTACCTTGTAAATTAGAACTTCTGGGACTCAAGGGGAAAGTAGAACAGACGATAGAAATGGCGAACAAGCGCTCAGAGGAGATCATGGACGAGTTCTTAAAAACTACCGACCATAAGATAATACCAGAGGAGCAACTTGTAAAATTTGACCTGAAGCGGACGGATAGTGTCTAGACAAAGGACATACGAGCATGAATCATACCTGTACATACTATAAATAAATAAATAAGGATTCCCCACTACTATTATTGCTTTCTCAAATGTCTAGCTTCACCGTTCTTCTTTTAAAGGGAATCTGTATAATTTGACACAAACTCCAGCAACTGGTAGTGGCTTATCGACAAAAGAGTAAAAGGTCGAGTAGAAAGGAAACTGTACTTCTATCAAGATGTCCAACGCTCCAGAGGTTACTTTAAATACTCTAAAGAGATCTCAGTCGAATAGCTTTAAACTAAGACGAAGAAGCGTGAACGAGAGGAACAGGTCCAATTCCATCAACATCGCGGAGTTGAGACGAGCTAGAAGACTCAATCAAAAGGAAACCCAAGATCTAAACGAATTTGAAATATTTAATAATGGGTTACATGAACATAATATTGCCCTGCTGCCCTGCCTCTTGGAAGACGCAACAAAGAGCCAGAGTACAAGTTTCTTGTCCAAGAGAATCAAATTACCTAATTTTATTCGACACAAATCGTCTACCCATAATATCAGCAATGCAATATCGTTAGTGTTTAGAGATGATAATGGGACCGCCATGCCTTTACAAGGAGATACGTGGGATAACAAAACCGAAATACCGGAGATCAAAAATAATACATCGGCAATTGGTAAGTCACAATTGAACCTAATAAACTATCTGTCTCATGAGATACAAAATGGTTTTGAAAGAAAGGAACATAATAAAAATGCTAGTTCGTGTGTCAATTTTGAGAACAAATTTGGACATCGAATAACGGATATTGGCGACGGTGCATTTGGTGTCATTCAAATATCAGCAAAGAAATTAAACGCGGACACTTTGGGTTCAATGAGCGAAGAAACTTTTACCGACAGAGATAACGCCTTCTTTGCAGTCAAAATATTCAAACCAAATAAGACTGAAGAAGGGTTAAATGCATACAGTAGAAAGATAATATCAGAATTTGTCATTGGGTATTCGTTATCAAATAACCATAGGATTGAAAGATGTCCTCATATCTTGAACATATTTGATTTAATGGAGGTTAAAGAAAACATATTTATCGAGATTATGGAATTGTGTCCGTCTGGAGACCTCTACGGTTATTTACGTCAGTTCACCACCCATCGAAAATCTATCCATGTCCTTGAGGCAGATTGTTTCTTTAAGCAATTGTTGAAAGGTATTGATTTTATGCATAAACATGGAGTCGCTCATTGTGATATCAAATTGGAGAATATCCTCTTGTACCCTGACGGTTTACTAAAACTAGGTGATTTTGGCTCTAGTTCCGTATTTCAAACTGCGTGGGAGACAAATATTCATCAGCAAAGAAATGTTATTGGTACGAAACCTTACTTAGCCCCAGAAGAAGTTGAAAAATTTGGCGAGAGCCATGATTCAAGATTAAGTGATTGCTGGAGCTGTGGGATGGTTTACATGACAATGGTTGTCGGAAAATTTATTTGGAAAGAAGCCTCTGTCAAAGAGGATATCTCATACGAGAAATTTTGTAAGGAGATAAACAAGACTACAAAATTTTCCCTGTTTGAACACCTTTATCATGTGAACGTGGTTATAAAAGTTCTTAGAAAGAAATGCCTCTACCAAATCTTCCAATGGGATCCTTCGAAAAGAATTACGATATCAGCCTTGCTAAAGAGTGGTTGGATGACTCAAACGCGATGTTGTAAGGACGAATTATACCGGGTCGAAAACTTGCAGGTAGTACCGTTATGAGAAGTTATGTACAAGTCTTCTAATATCTACGTAACAATGAATATGAATATATAATAGTATAATAGTATAATAAAAATGGATAACTTAATGACATTATTCTAGACGACTTTGCTCGCTAAAGAACAGATCTTCTTATAACCCTTGTCCAGCAACTCTCTCCCGACAACACCATCGTTGGCCATTATACGCGTTCCCAGTGGCTCTCCCGTACTCTTATTAATAAGAACACAGGCGTTGTCCCCAAAGGCGATGTTGGAACCATCGGCCCGGTAGGCGTTCCTCTGTTTCGTCCGAACGATCACAGCATGGCATATATCCCCTCTCTTGACACGGTTGGTACTCATAGTACCGGTGATATTCTGGTTCAGGGGCTTCGCCTTCTGCACCACGCAGACGATCTTGTCACCCATAGTTCCAGGAGACATGGGGGACCCCTTACCCAGGATCTTAATGCACTCGGCCATTTGGGCTCCCGAGTTGTCAATCACTTTCAACATAGTCTTCAAGTATATCATCCTGTTGGTGTTTCTGATATGCCGATGGTGTTTATTTATTCCTTTTAACAGATCGAGTGTCGCTCGAGGATTCAGTTCGTTTGGGATTTTGAAGTTTTTGATTATAATAAATATAAAAGAATATAGAATATATAAGGAAGAACAGTTGATAATAACGAAAGATCGAAGGTTGCTCCATTCGAAATAGTTACACATATGGGAATTACACATCTTAACATGAAGATTCGAGGTATATCACTCATGGTCACGGAATCTCTCGGCAATAGTCTCGATATCCCACCTCTTACTACAGTCCGGTTCTAAACAGTTCAGCACTGTCTCTCTCAGTAGAGAAAATTCGTCTCTACAGACAGTGTGTAGAGACTCTCTGTCATATTCTCCGAATTTGATCAGTTCTGCTAAACGGGATTCCATGGAATGCTTGAATGGCAGCCTTCCGAGAATCATTGTGTACAGCATCACACCGAACGCCCAGATATCAGCCTGTTGAGTAAGTTGATTACTCGCAAGGAGCTCAGGTGATGCATAGGGAAGAGACCCGATATGTGAGCCATTCTCCGTGTCAGTGTCCTTGTCGTTGATTTCGAAAGTGAAATAACTCATACCAAAGTCACATACGAGAACTTTCCATTCACTTGGTGAGGAAGGGTTAGAGTTTTTATCTATCAGACAGTTTTCTAATTTGATGTCACCGTGAATAATATCTTTGGAATGGATGTAAGCGACAGCCTCT
This sequence comes from Kazachstania taianensis, assembly GCA_003708865.2. Taxonomy (NCBI): domain Eukaryota; kingdom Fungi; phylum Ascomycota; class Saccharomycetes; order Saccharomycetales; family Saccharomycetaceae; genus Kazachstania; species Kazachstania taianensis. Next base: position 55,552 of record PPOK02000067.1, on the reverse strand, counting down.
ATTACTTGCACGGATAATTGTATTATGATTTCACACCTCTGGGTATAATTTATCTTCGAATGCATAAAATCATCCCAAGAAGAGACCAAGTCATAAAGGGTTCCATCCTCAATCTTTTCTGTGAGACAATACATTGCGTACTTACTGTCCAATTGGTAGTCTAACAGTGGTAGGACGTTTTCGTGCGAGAGGGTCTCCCAAATTCTAATCTCTCTGATGACCTTTTCTTTTATCCTCTCGCTGTTCTTGAACCTTATAATTTTTATGGCTCTACAGGTGCCGTCCTTATTATCTACACACTCTCTTATCATCCCCCAGGCACCAAAACCTATTATTCTCCCTAGGGTATGTCCGAATAACTGCATTCCCTTATCATCTGGTCTAATGAAACTAGAAGCAAAGCTTGAGGCAAATGGGTTAGTATTATTGGTGTTTCTATTATTATAATTGTCGATTGTGTTATCATTAAGACTGGCGAAGGAGGCGACACTCGGAGAAAACGAACTTAAAAACTGTGATGCAATTGATCCATACTTGACTTTCTCATCGACGGTACTCTCTTGGTTATTTGCCAAGGAGGAGTAACTCTTTGATGAGGTTAGCATGATTTTTTTAATTAGTGACATGATTAGCTTGTAATTTTCTATTTTATCTCTTGGTAATAGCTCGATTATCTTCTTTTTCCTTTGAGAATAAGGTAAATTCAAGAAATCATTTGGAAGCAACTTAATCAGGTTTGATAATTCGGATTTTTCAATTTTGACAACATTGTTATTGCCCTTATCAGTAGTATTATCAGTCGTATCCATAGGTATATTATTTGGCAAGGTTTTGAGAGTTTTGCTAATGTTTAATTGATTTAGGGAAAGCGAGGAGGATAGGGACTCTGAGTCCGTTGATTTTGGTGGTTGATTCATAGTCGTTGTTGAACTGGTGCCCACTTCTTGTTGTGGTGGAAGGGTTGGTGGTGGGGATAGTTTCCTTAGAGAAAACCTCCTTGCAGGCCTGCTGGGCATCCCAATGCTACTTGCCTGTCTGTTTACGACGTTACCATAGGAGGATCGTCTCTGCAACTCCATTGCAGACGGCGGAGTGGCCAATGCCCCCAAATTAGGCAGTGGTATTGGCTCTACCTGTGCATGTACAGACTTAGACAGGGACATACTTCCCCGGGGTACCTCCTTACCTTCTGGCTCTTCTCTTGGCTCTTCTCTTGGCTCTTCTCTTGACTCTTCTTCCTCACTATCCACCAAATTCCGCCAGGGCCCGCTAGAGTACATTTCTGCTGTATTATCTACCCTTGGCAAAAACCGTTTGAGCCTCTCCTGCTGAGAGGCAGCCTGGTTAAATCTCTCCTTCTTCTCTTGCTCCTTCTGAATATCCCTCTGTTGCTCATCGTATTCCTCTTGTTCCCATTTCTGCACTATGGAATCGAAGTTCAAATCCGGCACGTACTCATTCTGACCAGCATACACAAGCTGCGACACCGCCACTTGTTCATCATCGTGCGGTCCGCCAAACCTGTATATCTTACTGGGCTGAAAGTAAAGCGAGTCATCACTGTCGTCCCTCGTTGACAGCTCATGTTTCGCGCCGTTGAGCCGGGGCCTCTGCAGCACCGGCTGTGCGGGCTGGCCCTTCTCTGAAACAGACTGCCGTTGTACGGTGTTGCTTGACATTTCACGGCTGGTGTTCTGAGTGTCTTATCGATAACAGTCAGAGAAGAGGTGAATAAAAGGAAGAAGAAGTCATCTCCCCTTCGAAAGAAGAAATCATGTTCAATCCGGAGTTTCTCTTATTTTCTCCGGCGGCAAATATGGAAATAACCGCCGGAATTACTCCGGCACTTTGTGGGCGGGGTGTGGGTGTCAGTGGTTGCCTAGGTAACGGATTTCTTTTATAGCAATATACCAAATATACACTTATATCTACATGTATTTGTATCTAATATGGCGTTAGATCATTTATTTGTCTCTTTTGTAGATCTTGTTGAAGAATTCTGTGATAACTTGTTTCTTGAATCCGCGGGACTCGTCAATCTTGTCGATTTGTGCGGTGATCGCAACGCCCACCGCATCCTCGTACTCTCTGTAGACCTTCTCCAGTTGCAACTCGTTGAATACTTGTTTCACCTTAACAATGGCCTCGTCGCTGTCCTTCTGTCCGTAGTTGGCATCGAGGACATGGCGTTGTTCTGGGGAAGCCAATTCTAACGCCTTGTTGATGAGCCACGAACACTTGTTGTCCTGGATATCTGTTCCAATCTTCCCGATCTGCTCGGGTGTCCCGTAACAGTCCAAGAAATCATCCTGCACCTGAAAATACTCCCCCAAGGGGATCAGAACGTCCTGGGCCTGCTTCAGATCGCGTGGGTCAGTGACACCGCATACGTACATCGCGAGCGCAACAGGCAAGTAGAATGAGTAATACGCAGTCTTGAATCGGACGATGAAGGAGTGCTTCTCGAGTGAAAACTTGGACAGGTCAACATGGTCCTCTGGGGCAGTCACCAAATCAAGTAATTGACCCAACTCGGTCTTCAACGTCACATCATGGAACAATTCTAGTAAGTCGACGTAGTAATCCGACTGACCCTTGAAATGTTTTCTCAGGAGCGCGTATATCGCGGCCTCCAACATGAAAGCGTCATTGATGGCAATGTCCCCAACTGCAGGTACCTTATACCAGCAAGGCTGCCCCCTGCGAGTCACCGAGTGATCCATCATATCGTCTGCCACGAGGAAATATGCCTGTAACAGCTCAATGCACCATCCAAGGACTGCCAACCGTGCATACTCCTCGTCGGGGACACTGTCAACACCCTTCAGAATAGCGTACGTGTCGACAACGGACAACCCTCTGTTCAACTTCCCGCCTGGAGTATTGTAGTTCAGCGACCTTTCGAACCACTCGACAGCCTCTGAGGGCATACCCTCGCGTTCCAGCACCTCACGCAAGTCAGTCACAAGGGCTGGGAACTGATCTAGAAAGCGTTGTCTCTTGTCCATTGCCTGGTGGGGTCTATATGCAATTATTCAGAGGCAGCCTCTCAAATCTCGAAGAACTGCCCTTATATATCGATAAAAACCTCGGAATTTACGCTTTCGTCGTTCGCTCGTTTCCTTGTGTACTGCAAGACATTTGACACTTGAAACCTCAGAAGCATTGCCTGATACTTCACGACTAATGATCAATGGCTAATATATTACGATTGAAGCTTGATTGCGGTTATTGTACAGATTTATATATGTTATGCTGGGACTAGCGACGGTTTCTGGACCTCTTGTTGGAAAACCCAGAGACGTCGTTCGAAGACGAGGCGTCGTTCTTACGCTTGAACCGCTTCAGGCCACCGCGGCCATACTTGCTGTCCTTGGCGTTACGCTTGTTCGAACGGTCTTTGCTATCACGCCCGTATTTGCCATTGTTTCTGCCACGGCGGTCCTCTCCAGTCTCAGCGGCGTCCTCGACACCGACGTTGAACTCCTCCTCGCCGATCTCGCGCTGCTGTCTCTTCTTCTTCAGCGACTTGATCTGGTCTAGAGTCTCACGCTTCTCCTTCTGTCTCTTCTGCAGAGTGGCCACCTGCACCTGCTTACCGAACTTCTTCAGCTGTCTCTGGTGTCTCGCTTGTTCCCGGGCCTTCTTCTCACTTACCTCAACGACAAGCTTGTTCTTGATCTTGTCCATGTGCTCGTCAGACTTGACCATCTCGGCGAAGTAGTCCAGAGGTCTCAGGTATGGGATCCGCAGTTTCTGGATTTTGGCGTATCCGTGATTCACAGCGTCAAGGGCCTGTTTGTACATCGCCAGTTCACGCTCAGTATCGTCGTATATGTCCTTGATCTCGGCATCGGTGTCCGTCTTAGAGACGACGGTAAGACTCTCCTCGAAGGTACCCTTCTCCCAGGGCAACGCCACACGGGCTAAACAGTGCTTGATCGCCTGGGGCTTGTTGATAGTAGTCTTCTGGTATGGCACCACATCTGCGTCGGAGTCAAACTCCACCTCAGACAAGGGAACGTCTTCCTTTTCCTCTTGTGCCGGAGCAACATCGGTTCCAGTCAGTTGTAACTCCTCTTCACCCTCACTGTCGCTGTGTTCCAGCTTGTTCAAGTCTAGTTCTGTCTTACCCATTGCTTTGGATTCTGTATCTGTGCGTTGGAGCCTATGTCTACGTACTTCTCTGTATAACACTTGATAACATCTTTTCAATAAAGTGGAAAATTTTTTTGGGCATCGCAAAATTTTTCATTAAAATTTCAAACTAATTTCAATCCATAGTGGTAAAACACAGTGAATAGTGCTCCAAGTTACAATTATACTAGCCCACCGTCCCGTAGCTGGGCGTACAGGGCGGCGTCAACATACTTAGCCAGAGTTGGGCCTTCCTCCGATAATCCTTTGCGCCGGCGAGTCTTGATCACAAAGTCCCGCGCCAGAGCGTCTCTGGTGGCAGCTTTCAATTTCAGCACGGGAACATTCGCGTCCATCACGTCACCAGGGACTCTGCGCCACTTCTGCCTCGTATGGTGCATCTGGCACATGGCCTGGCCCTGTGTAACGAGCCGTATGTCAGTCTCCAAACCACAGCTCTCTACCGCTGGAACTGTCCCACTTACTTCGACAAGCGGAGTACCAACAATGGCTCTTGTCGAATATACGCGCACACCACGACGTTTATTCAGGGCTGCGTCTGCCATGGATTGTTGTACCTTGGTAACTATCATATCAATATCGTACAATGGCTCCATGAGTATCGGCGTAGCAGTCATCAAAGCAATATAACACGCCCTCCGGACCATGGGGATGATTGTATTGGAGTTAATGGAGTCCCTGCATTCAGGGTCCACGTGGAAACTCAGTAGCTTGAATTCGACACCATAGATACGGTCATCACATAAGGGGCCCTCTCTTGTCGCCCAGTAGAAACCTTGTTTGATCTCTTCGGTGTATTCCTCTAGGATATCCGTGTCGCTCTCACCTGGAATAGTGTCGTTCAGAAGCACGTTCATGTTTTGGAACGTCACTAACGAACGGGCCTTTAGAGAGTCCCACCCATACTTGTCTCGTAACTGTTTCCGGTCTAGGGTTTCCCACTCCGTCTCTCCTGATGACACATCCCGGATTATACGAGGATCTAGTGGACTAGCCCCAACACTCAGAGTTACAATACCATCGGGAGACTCTACGGGGATTGCTGCAAATGATTCCCCGGAACAACTTTCAGAGAACACGGTCATGGGTTCAGATACATTGACCTCCAGTCCACCGCCGCCATATGTATGTCTCAGGTCATACAACAGACAGTCCATGTATAATTCCCCTGAACCGAGTATAACATGCTCACTACTCTCCTCTACTCTCACAGAAATACCTGGATAGTATCGACCTACTTTCCTTAGGGATTCCAACAGGTTTGGCAGTTCCCGCGGTATGCGGGGCTCAATAATGACTTTAAAACAGCTGGTCTCCGAGTACAGCATTTCTCGAAGAGCATATTTCTTTATAAGAGATAGTAGGGTATCAACGTCATCTCTCTCTGCAGAGGAGTAAATGGTTCCACACTTTTCAATTCTATCACCAAGACCACGGACTAGTACCATCTGTCCAACACTTGCTACTTCGACATCATCAACATGACGACCTCCCATCAGCATGATACCTTGAATTGCTACATCAGTAGCGTCATCAGCGTCTAAAAGCTGTACTTTATCACCAACGTGGATCGAGCCGTTCACGATTTTACACAGTGTAAGCTCTTGCCCCATATAGTCCAAAGTTTTTAACGCATGTGCAACCATGACATCATCGCCTATAGACGAATACTCCCTGGGTGCTTTGCATTTTTGCAACGTAGTGTAGAGACCCTGCGGTTTAGACCCAAAGAATTGCGTTAGTGTGTATTTCAGCAGAGGTAAGGGGTCGTTCATACTGTCAAACCGGGATTTAGACGTGTATGGCTTCATATCCACATGAAAATACTTGTCCAGTTTTCGTAGCAATTGTTTTGGATCATCACTGGTTAGTGTATTTGTGATGACCTTGTAGAGGGGTTCTAGAATAAATCTCACGAACTTGTCTTCTTTCCACAATACCTCTATAAACTGCTCACGTTTTGGGACGCTTTTATAATGCATGTGAACAAACTGCTCGATTGTGAATGTAACACCAAATTTTGCTGACGCAAATACAATATTGTTCAACTCTGGAGAGAATCTTACCCCCGAAGGGGAGGTAAATTTATTCAGAGATCCCACCAGGTGCAACAGTTTCAAATAAGTATCCTGTGGGGTCAATTTCAATTCTAATATCAAGCGGTCCAGCTTGTTTAAGACAAATACAATATCCTTTCCGCGGCTCACACATTGTTGAATTAGCGTCCGGACGATATCTGTGACGCCTTCTACCACATCTATACAGATGAGAGCAATCTCACAGGCTTCAATACCAACCGATAGCTCGTCCATAAAGTTGACGTGACCTGGAGTATCAATAATGTTCAGGACCATTGATTTATCTCTTATATCTGTGACAAGCGACGTAAACCCGTTCAGTTTGATGCTGATACCTCTCTCTACTTCTTGCTTGAAGGTGTCCATGTACCGAAGCGGCGTCCACCCTTCCTTGACAGCACTGGAAACCCCTGCGTATACGTCTTCTGCCACATAGCTGTCTAGTACTATACAATCTACCAACGAGGTCTTCCCACTATGCAATGCGCCCACAACGGCTACATTTCTCATCCGCTCTGGTAGCTTACACATCTCTAACAGGTACTCGCTATCGTACTCCATACGCGGTTGTATGTCTCCCAGACCAACGTACTCTTTACGGTTCACAGTCTCTGAGTGACGCGGACTCACTAACGGTTCGTTCCGGGACTGCATATTTTCGGTCTCTATCAGCACCTCCACCTCCTCAGCATCTTCAATACCTCCATATGCCTCATCTTCACCTGCGTCGCCCATAAGGTCATCAGACAGATCGGCTTCAAAATCATCATCACCTTCCGTCCGCACCTCAGTGGTTTCCTTCACAGGAACCTCTTCTGTACGGGGAGATTCACTTCTAACAACTTCTTGCACCTCCAATGGGTTCCCAAACTCGTCAAACAGCTCGTCCATTGCAACTCGGTCGTTAATCTTATTTCCTTTATCGAATTGCTCCTCACTGGGCAATCAATTGTATCTGATATATTAGATATTTCATCTGAAAAGAATTCTTTGACACATTCATGATGGAGAAGACCAGCCGAAACAGCATCCTGTGTTATTACTGACCATCTAGAAGTGTCGCCATTGAGCTGTTGCTTTCCAATTTACCCTAGAAGCCTCTTTGTGCTGGATTTAATTGACTAGCTAGCTGCTTTTGTGCTAAAGTTCTGTCTCTTCCCACAAGATACATCTCTCCAATAACCTCAGCCTCTCATGAGGGATTATAACATTTTACCAGATGCTGTCAGAGATAGTGTACATCAGTTTACCCCCGATACACTGTTTGAGAACCTTCACACGATTATCCATGAGGATCCAGACGGCGATGGCACTCACGAAGTAGAACACTTCAAATACGAGCAAGAGCTGGACAAGTCTCTGCTCTCCAGGAGCTCTGTTGTAGGGTTGGGTTTTGGACTTATGAGTCCCGTTCTTGGGATGTGCACAAGTATGGCCATAGGGCTGTTAAACGGTGGTCCTCTGACCATCATGTTCGGATTTCTCATCAGTGGTGTGTCAATCTGGTTTTGTTCTCTGTCCCTTGGGGAGATCGTGTCGAAGTTCCCCATGGAGCTCCATGTAGGTAGTGCGATGTTGGCCCCAGAATCGCTAAAATTGGTGTGTTCCTGGTACACTGGATGGCTGATGCTCATCGGGAACTGGACCATGAGTACAAGTATAACATTTGCTGGGGCACAGCTGACGATCTCTTTGATCCTAATGACGAACTCGGACCTCATTGATGAGACACATCTGGTGTTTTACACGGTGATTGTCTTTTATTTGGTAGTGACTGTTGTGGGACTTGTTAACTTAAAGTTTGCCCGATTCATAGAGATCATTAACAAGGTGTGTGTCTACTGGATCATTTACGCCATTGTGTTCATTGATATATTGTTGCTGATATTCCACAAGGGTACGTATAGATCATTGAAATACGCGCTGTTTCATTTCGATAACTCGATGTCAGGGTATCAAAAGGCGTTTGTCTCGTTTATTATTGGGTTCCAACAGTCCAACTTCACATTACAAGGGTTTAGTATGTTGCCAGCATTGGCAGATGAGGTCAAGAAGCCCGAAAGAGATATTCCCCGGGGGATGTCCAATGCCGTTCTACTCTCTGCGTTCTCGGGAATTATATTCCTCCTACCGATCATGATCATCCTACCGGACGTACAGACGCTCTTCACAAACACCAAAGTTTTGCCCATTGTTAGCATATTTACACAATCGACGAATTCGATGATCGTCTCGTTCTTTCTCGTACTGTTAATTTTAGGAAACTTGTTCTTTTCGGGGATAGGTTCCATTACGACCTCCTCAAGAGCAGTCTACAGTTTCAGTCGTGATCATGCAATCCCATATTACCAATTGTGGACTTTTGTCAAACCTGAGTCTCAATCTAAGGTCCCTAAAAACTCTATTATTCTCAGTATGGCGATCTCGTATATCTTGGGCATCCTCGCACTGTTTTCTACAGCAGCATTTAATGCATTCATTGGGGCTGCAGTCCTATGTTTATGTTCTGCTACCTGTATCCCGCTGGTACTAGTACTCTTTAGAAGACGAAGAATACTAAAGACCGCACCGATCAAGATAAGGTATAAACTAGGGTGGGGGGTCAACATCATCTCCATTGTATGGTTGTTACTTTCTATGATTTCGGTGTGTTTACCAACGCAGATCCCAGTGACTCCAAAGACAATGAATTACGCCCTCATCGTGTACATTATTTGTCTCATTGTCATCACTATCCTATACTTCAAATGGGGGAAGTATAACTTTAAACTGCCCTTATTTGACGAGGAGGGAAGTTCGGTTAAGACACCAGCGGATGTTGAAAACTGGAACGAACCTATAACAGAGGCTGAAGTATATGAAATGACGGTACGGAAGGGTGATTCTCAGGAAGCTATAGCCGAAGCACAAATACATGAAACGGAAATTCAAGACTCTCAAACACATAAAACTCTAGCATCATCACAAACACATAAAACTGTAGCATCATCGCAACAACCGGAGACAGACTTGGAAGGAGTTCAAACGGATGAAGATGTAACGGAATCACAGACACATAGAATGGATGCACAAAGTACTGAATCTAATAAATCTATGACTGAAGCAGAAGCATCCAAGATAGATATAAGTAAGAGCCATGCGGATGAGGAAACGATTACCAATGAAACAACAAACGTCGACTCTTCGAATAATAACATTCTACAGCATAATGACCAATCACCCTATGTGGTGTTCGAAATGCAAGAAGAATCACCCGTGGTGATTCCAGAAAATCCATTTGAGGACACAAATGACAATGTCTTAACTCCCGATCAAGATGATGACGACTGGGAATTTGACCTTGAAACTCAAGAAGATGGCAAAAAGGAAGGAGAGACCTCAACATCTAATATTGGTGATCCAAAGAAAGCGAAATAGTGTAGTAGATAAGTAGTAGATAAACTTTTACGACCCTGTATCCCATGAGGAATCGCGGCAACCAGTATGATTTATATTCTGATATTCATATGTATAATTATAAAGATATACGTTTTCCGTGGACATGTCTATGTTCGTCCAAAGATACGACTCGCGAGAATCAATAGCACCCCGGCGCAACACCACTTCAGGCAAGTGGTCCCCGAGCTGTGGTTCATCTTGATCTCTGCATTTGCTTCCCCCTGATGGTGGTGGTGCCCATCGCTGAAACCAATACCGGTTTGGAACATCTGGAGACCAATCACAAGCAGGAACCCTGCTGTGATACTTAGGAAAATATCCATTTGCAAGTCGGATTGGTCATGAGGAGGTTTATTTTTGAAGATCATGTAGCCAATTAGCGCACCTAGTGGCTGAGAGCCACCACCGAGGATGGCAGTCACTAAGAGAGCCAACCATTTTGCCTTGAATACAGCGTATAAGGGCAGCGTCATGGCAAACCCCTCGACGAAGTTGTGGATTGTCAAACTCAAGAAGATGGAGAACCCCAATGGGTCAGTCTTATTCCCCTGGTTTGTGTAGAATATGATAAACCCCTCTGGGAATTTGTGTAGAGTGAGCACGACACAAGTCTGCATACCGATGGAGAGCAATTTGGAGAAGGGTGTCTCGACATGGTGGTGATGGCGAGTCGTCGACTGTTGTAAGGAGTGATGACGAATGAAGAGGCTTGACGTTGGATGCGTTTCCGTGCGGCTGATATTATTCTCTAGATCGTGTTCCGGCCCATGTTGCGAATATACCTGGTTATTCTCATGCGCAGCGGTACCGTCTGCGACGGGATGTTCCACTGCTTCCTCGTACTGCGTGTTATCATTGCCACTGTCAATGGACGATTCGGTGACTGACTCGGATTCAGTAGTGTACTCATCGCTGGGCTCCAAATTATGCTTACTCTTGCCCGAGTAGAAGTTCTTTCTGTACACGGACAGATTCTCGAGGTCGTAGCCGATAATATTTTCGACACAACCAATACCACCTGTCTTACGCAAGAGTTGGTCAGTGGTGGTGTCGGCAGCAGTATTATTGCTACGTGTTACAGCAATCGGAGGACGGCCGGCGCCCTCTTCGCCAGGCAACATACCAGAACGTGTACACGGTATATCATTGCCGTCCAAAGTTGGAGTACATTCAGCGAGCGAGCAACACTGTCCAATTGATTTCCGATGACGGTGAGTGATGATATCGATCAGCGACTTCCCCAGCGTTCCCGTGTGCCTCTGGCCCAGAGCAGGTGCACTGACAGCACCATTGTTTTTCTTCTTGTTGTTATTGGGTCCGAGTAGAGGGTCTACTTCGGACTCTTGGTCCGCATTACTCTCCGCGGCGGTGTTAAACCCTGAATTCGTCGTCTCGTTATCATCATGCGAAACCCCACTCTCCTGGGTCTCCAAGAAGTTATGGTTAAAATGGTCATGACTGCCACTCCCCGCCTGGCTATGCGTGCCGTGGTTGTGGACGTGAGCATGCGATTCGTTGTGGTGGTGGCGGTGGTGTTCATCGTCGTCGCCGTCGCCGTGCGCACAGTGCACTAGGGACTCGCTGGCGTACGCGTGGACGATGTAGTTTAGGAGCAGACTCGTGCAGACCCCGCCCATGACGCCGAAGAAGACTCCGAACCTGTTGTCGGAGTCGATCTTCGGCAACATCATGTACAGGGACGTGGTGAGCATCGACCCGGCACTTAGGGACAGCCCGTAGTTGACCAGCTTTGAGTCGCCGCCATTGCTTGATTTCTGCTGGTTGCCTCTGAAGAGGTACGACATGATGGGCACGCACAGACTGCCCAGAATGCACAGCAGCGAGGAGATCAGCGAGAACACGAGCCATCTTGGCACTTGTGATATTGTCGCCTCCATTTTCCGCCTACTGCTCTCTTAGAGTCACTCGTGGATGAGATAGAGCACAGATTCGGGGACGGTGCGATAAACTAGCCGAGAAACTGGTCAAACAGGCAACGAAATACACTTACCAGACCTTCAATGCGCAAAAAGACAATCACACCTGTCTCTGTAAATCAGATGAGCGGACAGTGGCAAACGTAACAGCACCTCTTAGTCATCTCCTGCCAGGGATTCGGACCGGTCACCGCCTGCACACTGCTCTTGACGAAATCTGTAACCTCGAAGGTACCGCATGTCGCTCCCAACCCTGCCCTCCAAGCCCTAACGGGGTTTTCCCCCGCCGGAATTTAAAACCAGCAAGCCCTAACGGGGTTTTCCCCCGCCGGAATTTGAAACCAGCAAACCCTAACAGCGACTCAGGGCTTTTTCCCTGCGCTTCGCTCCCTGTTTTGACGTATTATTACCGCTTTGGGACAGTCACCCCTGGGCCCGCCCTCCTTGCCAGTGTGAACACATCGGGGATCCAGGGAGACTTCCAGGAGGCTCGGTGCAGCACCGCGAGAGTATGAGTGTACTACACCAACAGTACGAGAGGTATCCTCCCTTTGTGACCGGGGAAACGGGCATCGCACGCTGCGAGTCACTGGTCCATCTATTTTTGTATTGTCTGGCGGTGTAATTTCCGCGCGTTTCTTGGCCGAATTGGGAGGCAAATTTGAGACGGAAACAAACGGGCATCCGATGGCGAAAATGGGCTCTGTTCCATTCGTGGAGGTCTTGGTGCTTGGTCTTTGTCATCACTAGCTGGTAACCGTGCCATTTCGCTGTGGGAGAGGCTTATATTGCAAGAGTTTGGCTTCGAGAACAACGCTGACCGTGCTGTGCCCTTTTGTGAGTTGTCTTTCTGAATAGACTTTGCAAGGCTAGCATTTCCATGCTTCATTTAGATCCGGAGACATTGCATCGTTCGGTCTCCTTTTAACACTACTTTTATCTTCCCCCCTGCGCTTATCTCATTTGTTAGCATTTATTGTCGATTTCACAAGCTGGTGTTGGATGCGTTGCTTAGAACTGGGTGTGTAATTTGAAATTGTGTTTATTGTACAGTTTTCCATCTCCATCGCTACCCTCTGCATCTCGGGCCATTATAGAGAGTTCTCTCTCATCGAGTGCCTTTTTTTTGCACAGTTCACGTATAGGTGACGTGCAGTTTGTTTCTTCCTATAGACGCCTTTCCGTTGGTTTTTGTGCATTCACGCTCCAGTATAGGATTTTGCATCGACTCATTAGAGTAATTACTTATTAAAATTACTTCCTCTTTATCATTGATTTCAGTTCTGTTTAATTACCTATTAAAACTGCGTCCTCTTTATCATTGATTCCAGTTCTGTTTAATTACCTATTAAAAACTGCGTCCTCTTTATCATTGATTCCAGTTCTGTTTAATTACCTATTAAAAACTGCGTCCTCTTCATTAATTCCTAATTCAGCAGGCTTTATTACAGTAATAGACAGAAGATAAACAAAAATATACCATTACCGCAACATTAAGATGCTTGGCAATCTGTTCCATAGAGATAATAACCCTAATATAAATATCCCATTCAATACGCCCGCCGATGGGATCCCGGCTACTTCGCCGACAACAGTCACAGGCGGGTTTAGGGACTTCGGATACATAGACAACCATCTCAAGCCGACGACGCTGATCACAAAGAACGCCCAGGGCGCATTCTTGGGGATCCAACAGGATGACGCCAGTGATCAACGGTACGTGAGAAGGAATAACACGCGGAGATCTCCTCCGATCTTGGACCACATGTCCGATGAGTTGAAGTTCAAATTGTTGGGGTCCAAGAGTATTCCCTACGCCAATATGGCTGAGAACCCTCTAACTCAGATACAGGATAATAATTATGCCTTTAGGGTGCTGGTGGGCGAGGAGACCGGACAGATGGCGTGTAGAAATAATTACAAGATCTCACTGGATTACAGCTTCCCCAGGGGATCCGATATCGAGCAAATCAGATCTAGCGAATTGCAACAGTATATGTTCGGCTCATTAGTCAGATGTACCACGGATGTGGCTGGTAACAGTGATAAGTTTAGAAGCATACCGAATTCAGAGTTCCTTCTGTTGACAAGGATATTTTGCTTCCATTCGGCCTACCATAGATTTGCCATCAGTCTATGTGTTCCAAACGTCCTGAGATCCGTTGTAAGTGAATGTTGGGGAGATATAAAGCAATGGCTCGATTTCGTCCAGTCGAATATCATCTCGTGTGTAAACACTCTGCAACAGAACGACAGAAGTCAGGACCTCGCATTGTTGCCCTCTGATTACAGAGTAGAATACCCTAAACAATTCGAAAGGATCGTTCATCACCTCCAAAAGAGACTCATTCCATGCTTTAGGTCTAAATCTGAAATTCCAAGATTATTCCTATATCCAGATTCGTATCAACAATTCGTAATTACATGGTTTCAAGATGTATTCAATTGGCTTGAGATTAAGGATGGACCAAAACTTAATTTTCTGACGACGTTGTTGGCCACTACTATCCTTGACTTAAGAGACTGCTTAGTAGATTCGTCATCTACAAGACTAGTCGTACTCTCGGGGAATATGGTGGTGGCAAATAAGTTATTGTTTATTGTGTCGGGGATCCTAGAACCAAAGTTTAGAGGCGATATGAGGAATTTTGACAAGAGTCGTCAACAAGGGGTTAATCAACAGGAAAGCCATAGTCAGGATACAAAGTTTGACCCTCATTCGTCAGTGGATAAACTATCAGATGAATTAAAGGATAACATGACAATTACCGATGCTGTCGAAGAATCACCGATTTCAAACTATCATACCACAGGGAAGGGATGGGAGATCCCGAAAAAGGCATCGTCCTTGAGGTCCATATCCCTGTCTTCAGATGATTCATCTGCGGAGGTGATACAGGCTTCATCGTTCAAAAGTGGAAGCAGTTCGGCACGGTATTTATCTTCATCTCTATCGAGTCAGCCTGGCTCATATGGTTCGTGGTTCAATAAGCGACCCTCTCTCCCACAGTTTATGTCTCAAAGTCCTTCCACTAAGCTTGCGGGATCTTGGGAGAAACTGCCTACACTATCAAATTCTCTACTGCACAAGACTACAAGTGGAACCTCCCTTCATCAAATATTTGGAAGACCAACCACTACAACATTCAACCAAACCCCCCAACAATCGCCATCGATAAGTGAATATGATGAATATCCGTGGTTTGGTACACCGGAATCTCCCAAGATCGACACGTATTATATATCATCGAAGAAGGTATCGCAGAATTTACCTCTAAGCAATATTAATGTTAAGAGAGATTGTCAGAAAATCAATCAGTCGAATATAATTGATATAGCATTCGAAGATATTTGTGAACCAACTATTGATTTGATAGAGACGAAAAGAATAAATATATCAGATGGTACGAATAGACACGCACCTGTACTGGAGCTGCCAATCAATAAGCCTAATTGCAAGGATGGATTCATTGAGACATTACCTTTGTATACCACGTATTTGACCCACTTTAACTATTGGTTTCAAGTGCAGGGTATCCCAATTACGCCGGAATGTGAACAGCATGTGGTCTCAGCGATGAAGAAGGATTTGCAAGAACAATTTTTTTCGACTTCTGTGCTAGTCTCATTACGGACAAGAGAGATTAAAAAAATAGTGATGAAAAGGGATGTTGATATCGATGGTGGTTCAAGCATCAGACAAAAGGTTAAAAAGGTATTCAATAATGGGAAATATAATCATGCCACGACAGAGCTTATGGACTGTATAGAGTTCATCAATATTAACTTGAGGAAAGCCAGGGAACTGTACGAAGATGTAGGGAAGGGGGATCAATTTCGAAGTTCGGAGCTCCTCGGTATCTTTAGATCAATTATCAGTTATACACCCTAATAAGTAATCATATCTAACTGGAGTAATAAACATACATATCGATCTAGATACAATATCGCGGGTGTTCTGTAAGTCATTTCATTTTCTAGTATAAATGCCCTCAACGAAAAAAGGTAGAAGAGGGAGATTCGATTATGACACCAAGAATTTTCACGACATCCTTTGTCTAGCAATAAGATATCCACATTAGGAATCCTTATTATCTTTGATAGTTTGAATTTTACGTTCAATGAGGTTTCCCTGTCATTATTTTCACCGTACAAAATTTCAAATTGTCCGATGAGAGAACTGTGAAAAAATCCATTGCGACACTAAATAGGAAACTATTTATTACTCTTAGTGGTTTCTCATGCTGAAACGGCTACAATACTCAAACAACTCTCATCTATAAAGTATTCTAAGTAAGGAGAAGTAATGTTGAATATAAAAGGATCCTAGAAGTCCCAATCCGGTTGAAACTCCTCGAACTTTCAAGATCAGTATAAAGTAATTAACTGTCAAGGCGAATAACAAGATACAGAGAAGTCCATAGGCACTAAACAAAGAACGAAATGTCATATGAATCCACAATTATTGGTTTGTGTGTTCTTGCACTTTTGCTACTGCAGCCGCCCTTATTTTGGCATGTGCATTCAAGAAACATTCCAGCCGTTATTCTAATAATCTGGTTATTAATTATGAATATCATAGGTATAGTGAATGCTGCCATTTGGAGTGGGGAAGATTTTATGACTGTATGGGAGGGAAAAATTTGGTGTGATATAACCACAAAGCTAGAACTTGGTGCCAGTGTCGGAATACCCTGTGCTATTACAAACATTGTCTACGACTTACATACAATAGTTAGAGCCACAAGTGTTTTAGAGAACTGGAATTCTTACAGGAAGATTGTAAAAGATTTATTAATATGTCTACTGTCTCCTGCGATAGTAATGGCGACATCATACGTGTTACAGGTGTTTAGATACGGTCTGGTCAGGTATAATGGGTGTCAGAATGCATTATCTTCAACTTGGTTGACAATCGTGCTATATTCACTATGGATGTTGTTGTGGGCTGTATTTGCCACTTTCTATGCACTACTGGTGTTGTTCGTCTTTTATAAAAAAAGAAAGGATGTTAGAGATATCCTTTACTGTACAAATTCTGGTCTCAATCTAACGAGATTCGTTCGTCTGTTAGTCTTATGTTTTGTCATCATTTTGATAATGTTGCCACTTTCAATTTATGGTCTTGTCCAGGACGCCCAACAATTGCAAGGACACTATGACTTTAAAAGTACTCATTCAAAAGCTCTATGGAATGTTATCATTAAAATTGATATGGGTAAACCATTGTACACGGTCTGGATTTATGTGTTAGCATCCTATTTGGTTTTCTTAGTATTTGGTTTAGGTTCAGATGCATTATCAATGTATGTGAACTTTTTGAGATGGATTAGACTGGGTTTCATTGTCGATAAGATCAACAGATACTACGAAAAGAATAGAGAGACACGCATTGGTCAGTTGTTGGGGTCAATGACAGACGGTACAGAAGGTTTTACGACATCCTCGTATTATGAGGATGATAGTGGAAAAAGTGGCTCTCATGATTCAGAAAAAATTAAGACGAGCACCAGTATATATGTGGATTATGACATGGAAAGTGATTCTGGAAAGCAACTTAAGAGAAAGCACAATAGGAAATTTCGTGACCTCGAATCAAAGTACATGGATCATGAGATTGAATTAGATGGTGGGCATTATAGTCCGTATCTGGACGATGAATTTAGTAGAGAAGAACAGTTTTTATTCGGCGATTTATCAGTAGAGCAATTGAACACTGATTCAGAACTGCCATCACCCCTTACTGTTTCTAATATTTCTATGTTGAGGGATGATTTAAGTCTTGATCTCCAGACGCCAAGTGAATATGATGCTGAAGTTCCGAAAGAAAATCCCTTCAAAACACCAACCAGTGAGCAAAAACCTCTCTGATAAAATCTGCAAAAGTACTCAATTAATTTTTGCCAAAGCTTAGCATTTGTCCATCGAATCTATATAGCTATATATTCTTAATATACAGAAACTCGTGTTCCTGTTTTACTGACACTCTTTGAACGTATGGTACACCGTTTTTTTTTTCCCTGCGTTTTTCCATAAATAATTAGACTTTAAGATAAAAATTTAGCCCTTTAATAATGAATAACGTTCATATCAAAACCTTAGCAGCCTTAGGTGTCCTTTAGTCCCTTGTTGGCATCATATTTATCTCTAAACAGCTACACCAAACGGTAGTTATGGACACGTCTGTCTACGAGCATGCCCTTGACGTTTGGTCGAAGGCAGATCTTTCTAGTTTGCAAAAGGAATTGGATTCTAATATCTTAGAGGTCAAAGAGAAGGAGGCTAAGTCCTTAGAATCTAGAAAGGAATTAGCAACAGAGACTAAGAAGTTCAAGAAGTTGAAAGCCGATGAGAAGCTGGTTCGACTAAACGCCATCATTAAACACTATCAGCATGAAATTGATAGTCTAACACAACGATCGAAATTCTCTGAGCAAGTTCTTTTAGACATCTATGGTAAGATTTCTGAGGCCCCAGATCCAAGCCCATTACTTCAAAACTCTGTGGATAAGTTAGGTAAGGTGGATGATACAGATGTTATGAAACAAAAGCTAGCACAATTGGAGGATCAATTGGCCAAATATGCAGATTACGAAACGTTAAAAAGCAGACTGCTAGATTTAGAGCAAAATAATGCAGTTCTATTGACCAGAAGATTGACAGCTAAGGAACAAGAATTGAATGCTACATGGGAAGAGAAACAGAGACATTGGGTAGAGAAGGAAACAGGTTACAATAAACAGATTGAATTACTACAAAAAAATAATAAAGCACTGGACGACAAAATTTCTAAACAAGTTGACTTAGATGATTCAACAGAGGGTTCTGAAAATTATAAGAGTGTGGGTAAAAGCTCTCACATTGGTGTCAGTGGATCTGCAGAGTATGAATTATTGACCCAGGAGCTAGATTCTGCACAATCAAGAATACTTCGACTAGAAAAGAGAAATGAAGAGTTGAGTAAAAATTTAACTAAGGCCACCAGTGCTGCAGAAAGGGAGACTGAACTTCATTCGAGAAATTTGAAAATTAACCACTTGGAGAGCGAAAATGCCCTATTGAGTGCTTCATTGGACAAAGAAAGAAGATCATATAAGGAGGGAAAATTAGAACTTGAAGATAAGTTAAGTAATCTAAAGAATGAAACCGAATCGTATAAGAAAGAATCAGAGATTGTCAAGAGAAAATTGAATAACTATTCTGATTATAATCAATTAAAGAGCGAATTATCGGCTTTAAAGAGGATAGAATTTGGAGCAGAAAGTGATTCTGAAAATGAAGGGGATGATACCACAAAGAGTGACAAGAATCATAACGTTGGGAATACGCTATTTGCAGCTAATAAAAAGCTGCAATCTTCGCTGGTGGAGTTACGCAATAATAATGCTAAGGAGAAAGAAAAGAGGACAAATTTAGAGGCGGAAATCAGGGTTTTGCAAAAGAAAGTACAAGAACTACAAGATGAAAATACTAAGCTTGAATCAGACCTTGAAAAGATGGATACGATTGAGCCAAAGTTTAATGATACGGCCAGTATGATGTCGTCAATGACAAGGCAGATGAATAATCGCTCTGGTCATACAGGGAGATTGTCACCGACGACGTCTATCATTGGTATCCCTGAAGAGCCTGAATATGAGATGACTGAGAGTAATCAAACTATCTTAACAATAGTTACCAAACAAAGGGATAGATTCCGTATCAGAAACACGGACTTAGAAAAACAGATTAGACAATCTTTAAATGAGAAGAGTAAATTGAAAGGCGAAGTTAGTAAATTAAAGGTAGATAATGGTAAATTATATGAAAGAGTGCGCTATCTTTCTAGTTACAATGCTGGACGTACGAATGGTAACGATGATATCTCAAACTTTGTTGATACTTTAGATACTGAGGCTCAATATTCGCATAATTATGATGAATCTCTCCACCCTCTGGCTAATTTTAAGAAAAAGGAGCTTGCCTACTACAAAAAGAACAGACTTTCAGTGTTGGAAAGGCTATTTTTAAGTTTTGCGAATATTGTATTGCAGAATAAGACCACAAGAACAGCATTTCTATTCTATTGCATTGGACTCCACGGTTTGGTTTTTATGATGAGCATGTACGTCATCAATATTAGTGGATACTTAACTCCTGAGGTGGGGATATTACAATCCTCAGGTACCAAAACAGGTACTAATAATATAGCAAGAGGTAATATATAGAAATCTTGCGATAATGTAACACATCTCAATGACTATGACCTCATCCTATGTATATTGTAATCACTCATCATCAACCACTTTTGGTTAACGCGATGATTCTGTCTTCGATATAAAGACGAAGTTAAAGAGTTAAATTATATATAGAAATAGAGATGATTAACATAATGATTTAATCAAAGTAAATATACATAGTTTAAGCAGAGATACGCTTTTGAGCAGCGATTCTACCTCTTTGTCTGGCAGTGTATCTGACAAGCTTCTTTTCGGCAGCCTTCTTGACAGTTTCTTCCTTTTCAGTGACAACTAATTCAATGTGGGATGGGGAAGATTCGTACTTGTTGATTCTACCGTGAGCTCTGAAGGTTCTTCTTCTTTGCTTTGGGGCTTGGTTGACTTGGATGTGAGAAACATATAGCTTGGTGGCGTCTAGACCCTTGGCCTATGATAATAATTTTTCATTGAAACAGAATTCCAATAAAAATAATGGTTAGTAAAATGAATATTTGTATTAAACGTTATTTGACTCTTATGAGTTTTCAAAGTGTGTGAGTGTTCGGTACACAGAAGATTGTAGCATGGATGATACATTGTGTCCAATGATCTTTGACCTTCTTATAGATGTCTTTGTGGGCCAGTACAGATTTTTGTTTTTGAAATATTAGGTTCCTCCTCATTTTTAGTGAAACAATATAACAATCGCACACGTTGTAGTCTCGAAAGTGGCATGTGATTTATTCAATTAAGGATATGTTAACTATAACATGCATCTGGGACCAAGTTTTGTTCATATTCACACGCACACATCTTGGAATCTCATAAAATATTCTTTACACTTGGAAATCATAAAAACATACTTCAGCATTGGCAGCAGCGTTTTGCAATAAACCTTGGATGAACTTGACGGACTTAGCAGGCCATCTAGCCTTGGTGACACCGAACTCCTTACCTTGAGCGGTTCTACCAATGGAAGAGTTGAATCTTCTGAATGGAATAGCTCTTTGGTGGTCTAGGACTTGGTCCAAGTACTTTTGAGCCTTGGTTAGTTCCCAGCCGTTGATAGCTTGAGCGGTTTCTCTGGTGTTCTTGAAAGAGACACGTAGGTAGGAACCACGAGCGGAAGCGGACTTGGTTGGGTTAGTGGAGGTAGCACCGTATCTAGCCATTTTTATCTTGTTGTAGTTCTGGGGACTTCAAACTTCCTTCACAATCGAAATATAGCAGCTAAAATCAATCTCGAATTCACTAATATCCACCATTGACGCTTCATCACCTCTCAAACCTGGCATAGTTACCGTACCGTAGAGGTGATGAGGAGATCCCACTACAGTCGCCCGTTTGCTGTTGACGCTGGCGCGACTGGGTAACCCGTGCCAGATTCTGTCACAATCCGGCGCCGATTTCCCTTTTGGGAAGACGTCTGCCTGGGGCGCACGGGAATCCCCAGTGGGAGGCCTCCTCCCTCCAGGAGCGTGCTTCCGGCGGGGGGTCTGCCTGGAGCCAGGAGGCTAGGCGGATGAATTCAGGCGGCACCGGCCTGCAGGGGGTTGGTTTTCCCGCAGGACTCCACGGGACGCTACGGTAAATTACTTCAGACAAAAGATTTTGAAAAACAAAATCTGGCTTTTCTGACCTTCTTGACAGTTGTATGGGTGTAAAAACAGTCGTAGGAACTCTTGGGCTGATATTCTCACATACGGACTTTACTTCAAATTGTTAATGCAGAGAGGCCGTATCGCCACTACCATATGTCGGTTTTAGGGATACAATTACAGTTTATCCTACATATCGTATATGGTTTCTGATCATTATGCAGAACGAATTAGTCTATGGACTTGTTCAGTGATCGCCTGGTTCGTAAACTCTAACAGTTTGTATCCTGTTTTGTCCAAGATAACTATCCCCGTATTCTTCAGCCTTCTGATGTTGTTTTGTTGACTCTCAAAGCTAATCTTACCAGAGGTAGACGTGTAGTCAAATCTCACACCAATTTGAATGTTATCGAAATTCTGAGAATAGAGGTTAACGTTTCCGATATCTTGAGCTTCCCATTTCTTATCGTGGACTAAGGTATATAACCGTACTTTCAAATTTGGCATTAACAGACGGTATGAAGAAATACGTTTATCGTTGGAAGTAGTTTTGTCGATTGTTAAGGATGTTCGCGACGTTCTTGTAGAAAAGAGTGACTCCGATGGGTTTGAGGACCCTGATGTAGATAATGTTCCGATGGTCGATGACTTGGAAATGGACCTTTTGAAGTCTCCTGCGATACACCTCTGTAATATGGAAACCAATTTATCGGATCTCTGGCAACGAATAGATAACGTGTAACTCTTAGATTCATTCAACACATGGTTGATTAGCGTAGACGCTGAAATTCGAATCTGTATGTCCTGAGCAGTAGTCTTCGTACATTTCCAACCAGTTGTTACATTAGCAATTAACTGGCACTGGTTTTCTTCTATGTTGTTATACGCATAGAGTTTTATCTTATCGTCATTTAACTGAGTAAGGATTATATATAGGTCATTTTGACCTACCTTTTCCCAAGTGTTAAGAGACCAGTTGAATAACTTGATATTATCGCTCTCAAAGAGTATGTTTGAGCCAAGGAGCTCCTCCTTAGAAGGGCCGGGAACCCACAGTTTCTTGGCATTTTTCCCTCGGGCTTCTTTGAATAAGGGTGTCTCGGGGGTAGTAGCTAATGGGGAGTCGAATAATGAATGTGAGCTTGAGTTGGTTTTTAGATCCAGAGTTAAGTTAGGCATACTCCTCTTTTTGAATAAACTTATTAGAGAACTCGATTTTTTATTTGATAGACTAGGCTTGTAAAATGTGGAGCTAGGGTTAAACGTTTTACTTCCGTCATCCCTTTCCCCGAAATCAGATATGATACTTTCGATGTCATTTACTTCCCTCTCTGTTGAGAAGCGAGGATCAAATTGGGATAATGTGAATGTTCCAGAAACTGATCGGAGCATGTCTCTTTTTGGAGACAAAGCGACAATAGGTGAAAGTTCAATGTTAATAGTATTATCGAGCTCCATCAGTTTTTCGTAGCTTAATGATTCGATATTATTAAGAGATGTTTCATTTAATTCAGGTGTGGAAAGTGGAGGTAGTTTAGAATTCCATTTATCATCATACAATTTTGATTCTTTCAGAAGATTATTGTCTAGGGATGTCTGATCATCAAAATTTCCGAAGATATCTACAGATGCCTCAATTGCATTTATATGGTTATTTGTTCTGACATCATATCGGTCAGGGAGGTCTTTTGACCTAAAAAACTTATCCATTGTGTATTTCCACTGCGATTCCCAAAGCATAAGATTTTCCGAACTTAAGTGGAAGGATATCCCATTACCTGTAACTGTTTCCAAGACAACTCCATGGTTAAAGTTATCAATGATTTTCATTTCAAAGGGTTTTATAGGAAGGAATAGCAGCGATTTCGATACGTTGAGGAGATAGTATTTGTCTTCTAAGATATCTCGTATTAATGAAGATGCACTACTTGCTGTGGAAGGAGGAATGAACCCAGAATCTACTTTAAAGAAAGCAATTTCTCCTGATGTAAGCTCAACTGCCTCGATTAATAACTTATTAAAGCCAAGTTTTACACTATCAGCCGTAAAATAATGAGAAGATATGATACTCCCTCGTTTTACATCAGGGAAAGTAGAAGTTGACGAACTGTGTGAGATTATACTTCGAACGTTGCCACCCTTCCACGTTTTTGAGGATGATTGTGCGTAGGTTGCTAGAAAATCCTTTTCGAATGAGTCTATAACATGATTTAAGTCAGGACAGATAATTTTATCTGGTCCGCTAGGTGTATTCTTCAAAAAAGCATAGAATTCTAAAAATACTTTAATGAAATTAGAGCTTGATGGATCTCGGAATGTTGTTGTAGACTGATTGAATACGAGTTTGACGAAATGTGTAAATATTGTTTTCAGTGCCCCTGTTGCTTCTTCATCGTTGAATAGTCCGGCCTTGGCGTTGTTCTTCAATTTTGGATGGGTTAATTCCTTCAATGTCAGTAAAGAGCTGAGTATGAGGTTTAATTCGTTATTGATCCTATGCATAGGGTCAAAAGTTGATTTCGGACGTAAGTCGAAGGTCTGGCATATTGTGTATGCCTCCCTTATAAAGAATATAAATGTGTCTTCCTGACGAAACGGGTTGGTATTTATGCCATTGTTATATCCCATTGTGGATTTCAGAGGAGCTGTTTCTTCGAGTTGTTTCAGCTCTTATTATTACTCTCCTAGAACAGGGTCCTTACAAGTTAATCTTAATTATTCTCGAAATTTTCCTTTGAACAAACGCGTCGCGACGCGTCAAAAAATTTCGGCAAATATGCCAAGAATATCTAAACATTTTATAGTTACTTACACTTATAGAGACTTTTCTGGACCTGGTTGTTTGGGCTCCACATCTTCGCGAACAATGCAGATGTCTTCGGGGTCAATTCCTGCTTCTAGATCGTCATTTGCCTCGTCATCGTCTTGTTCTTCATCATCCAGCATATCATTGGCGTCAATGTAAGCTAGTTCCTTCTTTTCAGAATTTTCACGAATTTGCAAAGATCTGATAACAACAGATACTACCGCAGTTGCAGTCGCAGTGGCAATCAATGCATAACAGCCTCTTCTGAAATGTGGAACCATCGACGCTGAGTAGAAAAGGATCGACCACCACGCGTTAACCGCACCCGAGAACATATTCATAGACGCAAGTACAATGGCACGTTCTTGAATATCATCATGACACACTATATTTGCCCATGGGAAGAACACAGCCTGGCCAGCATATGAGACACCGCCAAGGTATTGTGCGGTAAACATGACACCAGGTGATAAGGGATCTACCCTTATCATTATAGCAACAACACACATTATAACTGATATAATTACTGCAATGTGCCAGTGTCTTGCGTGTCTTATTTTACTTAGATAGAGAGCAGAAATCACCGTGGCTACAATCCCCACTGCGTAAATGCCAGATGGGTCATTATTCCTGTGCGTTAAGGAATACCCTTGATCATTTAGCCATAATGCGAAAGTAGCATTCGAGGCAAAACTGATATTTTCCCCACCGAGGATCCAGATAAAGGAAAAAAACCACCAATGCCATCTCTTCAGTACTCTTGGTATAACGGACCAGTCTAGCTTCGTCGACTCGTCTCTTGCAGGTAACCTTCTTCTGGCATAATGCAGTTCATCCTCACTGAATATGTGTTTTGTCATAGAGAAATAATCGGACGTACTAGAGGTGTCTGGGACACCAGGAAAGAAAATAAAACCATAAATGGCGATAGGAATAGTAATGCAGCAATCAATAATAAACAACCATCTCCATCCCTCTAGACCATTAACGCCGTCGAGATGATTAAAGATGCTTACCTGCATGAATCCACTAAACATGGATCCAATTAACCCACTGCTTGTGAAAATAGCACTTCTGATGGCTAATTCATTTTCTTTATACCAAAGACCTAGGATCAAATGTGTCCCAGAAAATGTACAACTCTCAAAGACGGCTTGAAAGAACCTAATTGTACAGCATTGCTTTACTGTAGTAACATTGTACATCGCCAAAGTCAGCAAACCCCAGGACATGGTGCAGAAGCTTAACCAGATGCTTGGTGGTACTACCAACAAAATTAGATTATGTGGTATCATACCGATGACGTACCCCACTGTAAAGCAAGTTGCTGTGATATTGAGGTCATTTCCTACCATGTGAAGATCTTCCTTCATTCCTGAGACGTACGCATTGTTGAATCCGACACGATCTACATAATTAATCCAATATTGTAAACAAACAAACGAGAGAACAAATACATCGATCTTAAGTAATAGGAATCTCTTATTGAACGGCTTCTTCTTCCGATTATGGTCTACCGAAACATCTGTGGCCTCCTCAGTGGAAAATCTCACCGTCTCCTTTATCATGTGAACAGTTTCTAGCTTGCTTCTATTCTAATAATAAGTGTATGAGTCTTCTGTTGCTGCTTTATTAGGGTAGAGTGTGCTTTCAGAATATGATGAGTTTCTCCACTTAAACACAAGAAATGTGTCATACTTTGTAGTGAAGCGAGAAAAAAAAAAAAAAAAAATAAGCCTACGAATGAGAGCTCGAGTATTGTTGAGCAATGCTTCAAGTGCAGCTTTCACGATCAAGCCACAAAGATCATGTTCATTCATAATTTAGTTTTCCCTATGTATTTGATGTTAATATAAATGTATTGATTTCCTAGTAATTTGGTCTGAAAGATTATCTATGAGTTTTTTAGTAGCTCTATCCGTAGTTAGATTGGTAATATAAAAACCCAAGTTATTTCCAGGTGTATTATAACGTAGTTATTATTCTGGCTTTCCTTGAGATTTTAAAGTAAGGACTTAATGGCATTATATAGGTGGTTATTATTTTGGAAGTTAACCACCTTTTAAATATCCAAATCAAAATAAAAACATTAAATGCCAAGGACACTGCAAGCCAGAGATAATAATGAAATAATAAACAATTATTTAAGTAAAATATATTGAGCGGTACAATTGCTATCAAAACAGCCTAATATTGTAAGATACCTTCCACTTATCTCTTTGAAAGATGGCTCTAAGTAGTCTCCTATCTCCGTGGCTAATAATTTAGAGATATTTATTTTATAGAAATATACCTGTACAAGATACACAGTTACACATTTCCCCTATTTAATGTACACAGCAAAGAAGTGAGAAAGCTAGAATAAAGTTAAAAGTAGTTTTGAGTAAGATTTTTGAGATCGTTAAAATTTGGGTGCATTAAAGAACGATAGGGATATGAGAATTTAATCAACAAGCCTTACTCAGTAGATTCCTCATTCGCCTGCTCCTCAGATTTACCATTCTTTAATAGGTTAAACTCTTTTTGGATTAGACTTAAGGAAGTTCTTTTAGTACCATCTTCCTTCTCGGTAACATAATTGGCAGCATCGGCCTCAACATAGACTAGCGCACTAAATAAATAAACTGCTGTTTCAAACAGCAGTCAAAACTAATGTTAGTATATCATGATCGTGTCGGATTTAGGAGCGTAACGAAGCTTTAAAATAAAACATACCCTTTTCTAACGTATTGGGTTAGGAAATTGATGTGATGGTCGTTGAACACGGTGACATTGAACCAGTTTGTGGGACCATCTCTTCTTGGTTGAGATGCAATACTGTATCTTAAGTATCTCTTGTCGTTTGCTGAAGTGAATTCACTAAATTCAGATCCCACACGACCAACTATGGTCATCTTGGAGAAATCTAGCTTCTTACTAGTTGCATGAAACAAACGTGTCTGTGGACGTAGAAGGAATGGTCTCATATTGTAGATGGATGGATTACTTTCCCTGACTGATGTATAAACGACACTTGTTTTGTATAAACAAGCATCTGTTCTTTGTCTCTTGGTTTTTTTTTTCGCGTAAAATTCCACGGTTTCATTCTTACAAGATTTGAACCCCATAAGAGCAGCTCTGATAGAGCCTATTTTGCTGGAGTAATAACATATTACGTATCTTATGCATTCTACAGATGCCATTGCATGTGCTATTGTATAAAACTATTTTTAGTACTCTGCTCAGCGGAGTTTATCTAGTTATCTACCGGGTGTGTCTTTAAATATATGATGTGATCATTCAAGTAATTGCACATATTCTTTCTATCATCAGCAGTCTTTACGTGCTTTTCGATATAACCGAACTTGAACTGGTTATCACCACAAAATGTATCGTACATCAGGCCGAAGTTGTAGAGTTCCAAATCCACATGATACATTCTGTCTCTGTTCCTCATTCCTCTGACATGTTCACCTTTCACCGTGAATTGCTTATCCTTCCAAATATCCCAAGGGCTGAACTTCCAGAAGCTTGCATGGACAAAGGTGATATCCACGTAATTACCATGATACTGTTCTGTTTTTAAGAACTCCTTTAGGTATGAGTCATTAATATCATAAGATGCATCATATATGGAATATCTCTCAATGTTCTTCTCTACTTTCTTTAGTGTTTGCAAGTGTAGCTGATAGTCTTGCTCAAAATCGTGTTGTAATAAACCTAGACCCTTGTAGCCACTGTCAGCGAAAAATCCACTGAATTCAATTATTGATCTAACTTGATAATATGGATTTTTCAAACTGTGTGCAGCAGCAACATACGTCTCTTTGTCACCTTCACCCGCACCACCCTGTGAAAATAACGCATAATACCATTCTGGACCATACGTATTATAGTATAACGACAACAATAAAGTATCGAAGTGTTTAACTTTGTTTATCAGTAATTGGCCCGATTCTGAAGTTAAATCTGGAATGGCACCCTCAAGATCATGATATGGCACTTTACTTCTCAAATACTCTGGAGTATTGTGATGGACTGGTTGATACCTTGACACTGGAGACACATCATCAGAGGCCCATCTGACCCTCTTTTCCAAATTAACTTCACTACCAGCAATATCATAAAAACTTGGTGAAGTGACTCTTCTCCAAATATCTGGCCAAAGAATCAAGCCATATTTCTTATAAGAATCTGTGTCAAATATATTATCGATATTCTTCATAGCCAAATTATCAGCATCAAGGAATAAAATATTTTTGAACTGCGATAATAAAATTGCAAATGGTTTATATTGATATCTCTTTGGAACTATGTTACCCAAAACTTCTTTTCTAAGATAATTGCTTAAGAATGTACATTTACCATTAAATTGTGGTAAGAAGTTTTCACAGAAATCTTGTTCACCACTTTCGTCTTCCTCTGGAATGAAAACCTCAATTGGTAATGTTGTACCATTTTTTCTTAAATTTGGCAGCATAGTAGCCAATAATACAGAATATTTACCACCACCTACTGTGACAATACCCTTTTCCTGAGAGTACAATACTTTTGGAACAGAGGCAGGAATAGTTTTGATGCTTTTGACGAATCCTTCATGCATTATTTTCAGATTGTCCAAATATTCAGAGGGCAGATGGAGACACGCATCTAAACTTTCGTAGGACAAACCTTCTAAAATATCTGCATCATCATCCGTGATTGATTTGTCGCCTTTCAACTTACATTTATCCGCATTCTTGAACACAGATTTATCCTTAGGTGGTGATATTGGTCTAAACTTTTCGAGAGCAGCAAATATGTTGAAATAAAATCCTAGTGTTGCCGACATGGCCAGATCATCAGGGGCGGCATGCAACTTCAAGGCTGTTTCCTCATCAAGTATCCATAGTGACTCATCAAAGAATGGGCTATATTGGAACTGACTTATAACGAGAAGGATGAAGATAGTGGTAACGCAGATATAGACGAATTTTCTGGCGAAGAGCCTCCTTAGAAATCGGCCTAACTTCTTCGTCACAATCATAGCAACGAGACAAAGAGAAGGACTAACCGACTTGTATGTAATCTATAATAACGATACAGTAACGCTATAATAAACAATAGCAAATGTATTTCATTACTATTCTTTATAAAGCTTTGATCATGGCCTTAGCTTCGCGTTTTGGAAAAAAATAATAAAAAAACAAATTTGAATACAAAGTAAGATCGGAATTCGAATCCATCCAGGTGAGGTGACGTTTAACGTGGATTTGCTAACCCTTAGTGTAACCTAACGAATTATACATGACGTCGTATGAATATAATGCAAGAACCATCGAGGACTTTTTTTTTGCATGAGAATTGAACATTCTTTACTCTTAATATGCCTCCTAGTTTTGCAACAATTAGGTCCCCCTTTGAAGACGGTATAGAGACTATATCTTAACAAAATCTTATTGAAATATGATCTTAGATAGATACACACGTTATACAAACCTTAATATAGAAATAACAAATAATATTTAAATAAT
Source organism: Kazachstania taianensis (assembly GCA_003708865.2). Lineage (NCBI taxonomy): Eukaryota > Fungi > Ascomycota > Saccharomycetes > Saccharomycetales > Saccharomycetaceae > Kazachstania > Kazachstania taianensis. Next base: position 25,847 of record PPOK02000067.1, on the reverse strand, counting down.
TCCTTGAAAGGCTGGCTTATAAGTTCAACTTGGTTCTTCTCCAGTTTCTTCTCTTGGCGTTGTAACGGATCTTGTTGTCAGTTCTTAATCTGATCCATTGAGGTAATGGACGGTTTTGCTTCTTAGCCTTAGCTAATCTTTGCTTGGTCTTGAAGGATTTTTGAGCCTGTAAAAATAAAATAAAATAAAGAGGATTGTTAGTATTCAAGCTTTCCCAAACGGTTGAGATATGTTAGGATATATTCGTAGAAGGAGACTTGCTGATCGAACCTTTGGCCAATTCATGTATTTATTATGATACCTTCAAAGTTTATCATATCCTCTTAATTCACACATGTCTATTATGGTTGTCATCATCTATTCACTTGTTCTGTCAGGTCTACCATTAATCTCGAGTATTCATCAAAAGGTATTCTGTAGGATATAATTTAACTTGGATCTTAAATCCTAAAAGTTCTTTGTCCCTAAATCTTCTCCTTTTCATCACTACCATATCCCATTATCTATAATTATTATCATTTCTTCACATACAGGCATCGTTACTCTCTTTGGATGTACAGTTACTTGAACTAGAAGTCTAATAAGCCTCTTGATATCAAGATTTTTCACTAGTAAACCAGGCGTTCTTCCACCACCTGGGAACGGCAGAGGGAAAAGGTACGGGAATGGTGGATTGACGGTATATTTTTTTTCTCTGACAACACCATATTTTCCTAAAAGGGTAATATTTAAAAATTTCTGAATTGTTTTTCGAAATTACCAAAAAAACACCCAGATCCTACAGTACACTCTATAAAATCCTTACATATCAATCTAAACCCTCAAGAACAGTCACAAAAAATAATCTAATTACATTTCCTATAATAGAGTTGTGGATTTTAGGGAGAATGCCTGCAATAATAGTTATTGAAAAATGAATATTTCATTTATGAACTATCAGATGAGGAAAAGGGATTTATCTGGTAAGTAGTGTAACCAATCGCCTAACTGGTTTCCCTCACACAATCAATGAACAATTATACCCCAGAATTATGCAAGGCGCTTAGTAAGGTTATAACCGTCAGCACCACGAGGGGATATGAAAAATCTGCTGTGGAAGATCTGCTCTATAAGATTTTAACGGAGTACGATAGGAAAGAAGATTCACAATACATTAGTCAATATACAAATCTACAAATAATTCAGTACTTCGAAATATCAGAGTACGATGATATTTTTGACATTACTTGCACAGAGGATTGGAAATTGTTATTTGATTGCATATTAAATCAGGGGGATTCGGAGCAAATACATGTTTGTATTTCCATACAAATTTTAATTTCATTAACAAAATTGTCTGTTATTAGTTTGCAGCGACTTGCAAATTTCCAATGGATCATGGATGAACTGTATGAGATTTTTTTCAACACCAAAAATTCCTCCAATAAATTACTGATTTCGAAACTGATCGATCTTTATTCAGTGTTGATGACAGTAACTTCAGGGCCACAAGCAATTTTATGCCTTTATAGAAATTTGCCCAATAAAAATGCTTTCGATATTCTTAATAGAGTAGTCAATCTTTCCGATTCGCCTTCGTTTCAAAGTCACTTAATATTTGAAAACAGTTCCCAACATATTCTAATGACCCAACCAAATCGAAACACTGCTAAAACTTTTACAATCCAGGTATGGCTAAGTTTCAACAATACGACTTCGAATAGATTTATGATGTTAGATAAACATATTTTTCTAGAACTCAAGGAGTCCAATTTATGCATTGCAAATGATGAGTTTATAATTGCCTTGTTTGATAATTTCACATTCGAAGCAAGAACATATTACCAGATATCCTTATCTATCAACGATAATGAATGGACGTTATATGTTAATGGTGAGAAAATAAACTCAATATCTCTTTATGACGACGTTTTCCCTATTTTTACCACAATTGATATTGGATCCATGATATGCTCGTTTAAGTTATATGGTTTACTAATATGGTCATACGCTTTAAGCCCCGAGGCCCTGAGATTAACAATAAAGCTGGGGTACAGCGTTCATTCCACCGCAAAGTTGAACGATAATTTTTGGGGTATTGGAGATCTGTTTCCTTACAATCTTCTAGAAGAGGAACATCTTTTAGACAATGGTACTGATATTACACTTGACCAATACATAAATCAAATAAAAACTTTAACCCCCTCTTTCCTTTTATTGAATTATAGAGTTGATGAGACCATTCTTGATATCCCAAAGTTAAAGGACTTTAAATTAAAATTTAACGAAAAAACGCATGATATACTATCAGGAAAATGTTATTATCTACAGAGTTCAAATATTGTTGCAAACTTGGTTTGTATCAATTGTTTTAAATATCTTTTTCATGGCATACATGAGGCAAAAACCACGGATGAATGCTACAAATATACAGAACACTTGGTATTGTTGTGGTGTAAACCAATATTGAAAAACCACTTTGAAAAGGAATATGGTTACAAGTATTTAGCACATATTCTTTTCGAGGACTACGTCACGAAATTCAATGGGGGATTAGGTATACAATTCCTTAACCTGTTTCTCACATATTGCGGATGGAATTTTACAGATTTGGATAGCTCAATAATCAGGAACGAGAGAGCATATGACAGTTTGATTTTAAATACTCAATTATGGTGTAGCATTTCATTTTTGCAAGAAATCCCCACTAATACTCATGAAATTGAGTCATTAAGATATATTTGCTTTCAAGTAAAATGTTTACTTTCAACATCTTATTATAGTGAATATAACCAAAAAGTATTAGAGAGACTAGGGATATTCCAAAGACTTTTTTATTATCTCCATTCTACTCCAGTAATATCTACTATCGGTTTAGAAACCGACATTGTTGATCTATATTATATCTTCTTTACTACAGGACCTTCTGAAGCGAATTTAAAAGAATTTTTACAATTTACCCTTTTTATATTGGAAAGAGGAGATGTTACCAATTCCCAAATAATGTTGAGATGCCTTCATAAAGTATGCAATCATGTTATAAAAAATAACCTTGACAACAATCTCTCATTCATAACAAGATTACTATCATCCAAGTTTGTTCTAATTCTAATAGACGAGTGTAATAAACAGAATGCTGATTTAAATATACCATTAAAGACCTTACTACAACTATTTATGATCAATAGAGACGCATATCTTCGTTTCGTCAATGGCAATGGAATAAAAATTCTCTTCAACCTCATAACCATTCGCGATCAGGCACAGTTCTTTGATATCATGAATCTCTTAACACTTTTTGCCTTAGGAGAAGATGAACGCATATTAAAAAATGAAGCTCACCCTAGTATCGACCTTGCAAAACTAAAATTCGAAGAACGGGCACGAACAGAATTTCTATATTTAGTGATACACCTCTTAGACTGGGCCGTGCTCAACCAGATTGATCCCGTTGAATCAAATGAACTAAACAGTTATATTTTAAAAGTTGTTCAATGTATCGAAAAATCTAGAATCGATTACAATTTGTTTAATCCTAAAATTTCGCATATTCTACTGGTTTTATTCGACTTACTTATTACTCTAAAGTTATCAGAGAGGAACTTATCTTACCAGACCTCTGTAGCTTGTCTAACTAAGCTCATTATTGGTCAGTTTGAAAGTATATTATTAGAAGAATCATCAATGGTCCCATTTTTAACAGAACTAACAGGCACTGGGTATGAATTTTACGAAGGCCATCACTTGCAAAATCCTGAATATTTAGATTTGGCCGTTTTCCATATTCTTCTGCCAATTATAACTCACAATATTCACGTAAAAGATGGTAATCTAAGAGAAATATTGAAGGATAAACCTAATGCTGTAGACAATATAATGGAAATTCTGAGTACCTTCAAAGGCTATTTCACCATCATTGAAGTTGATTTCCAATTATTTGTTGACATCTATGAACTCCTATTTATTTGCATCGAAGTCTATAATTCTTCGCAAAATTTTAATGCCAATCTAGAACAAAAGTACTCGGAAGTGTTACTTTATTACATGGAGATGTTCTGCAGAAAAATACTGGAAAAAAATTGGCCATGGTCTAAAAACGAATATACCAGCTTCACTAAATTATGCTTGATATATCAAAATGTCATTTTTAATAATGGAGATAAATCAATTCGAATAGCTATCAGTCAAAACCTTTTGTATGCCTTCTTCTACCAGTTACATACTTATGGTGAAGATATAATCACAATAGCTATAATTCGAACGTTATTATCTTTCAGCTTTAGTACTAAAGACAATATTTTACTATCAACGCTGCCGAGATACGCTGAACTATCTCCTTTACTACAAAAATATCTCTCATCATCAGATAGGGATATCATGGAAATGCTGCCCAATATGTATAATATGCTATTTTCTGATGGCAAACTTGATAGTATCATCAAGTATCTGAGATCCTCTCTTAATACACCCAACAATCAACAAATGCTGAAATCACAATCATTAGAAAAACTGGTATTAGATGGCAAACGGAAAAACATTCGTCTCAATTGCAACATTTTTGATAAAATGTACGCAAAATCCAATAGAGAATGGGAACTTATAAAGAAAAAAGTATCCAAAACTCATTTAAAAAATTATAGAAATTATATGACCGATATAGAGGAAGATGCTAAAATTCAAAGGAACAAACTTCAAAAACGTATTTTTGAATTTAATTATACTTGTAATATTCAAGACAATGAAGTCGATTCGGTCACTTGGGCTGTGGAAAATGAAGAAAACAAGGAAAGAATGCGAAAAAAACTAACCCCCTACTTTAATCCACGAGGTACGATACTATATGATGTGAAAAATGACCCAGATATATCCTTCTCTTCAGAAGAATTTAAAAGCGAAGAAAGTGACACGGAAGGTAGCTTTACTTCTTTTGATACGATATCTGAAGTGGATGTCAGAAAAACTAATGATACATACAGAAACGAAAATCGTAAAGTACTCAATATGTTGAGTGAAAGTGATCATATCCAGTTTATCTGGAATTGTAGTTTTGTGTTGTGCCTAGATATTGCTGAAGGTATATTAATTTTAGGGAATGAAAGATTATATTTCATCAGTGATTTCTATTTTGCCAGTAAGACCAAGGAAATCATGAATATTGGAGATGTACCTTTAAGAAAAAGAGATGTAAATATCGGTCTTATAACGGGTCAGAACAAAAATCCGCTTCATTCATCCACGAACTTCGTCCTGGATTGGAAAATAGTAGATCTTGGCACCGTCACAAAAAGGCCATTCTTATTCAAGGATATTGCCCTTGAAATTATGTTTGAGAATAAACATTCTCTCTTTTTAAGTTTCGAAAATAAGAGAATAAGAAACCAAGTATATGAGGAATTGTCGATGCTAGCTAATCCTCATTATCTGGACCCTCTGTTATCGAATGTTTTACAAGAACTTGAAATATACGAGAATCATATAGGTTCACAGAATGGAATTTCAAAACCCAGCTTATCTACGAAGGTTTCAAATGTTTTCTCATCCAAGATAGATCTCGCAGATGAATTTGAAGCAACCAGGCTCTGGGAACATGGTAAGATATCCAACTTCTACTATTTAATGATCCTGAATACTCTGGCTGGAAGATCATTCAATGATATTACGCAATATCCTGTCTTCCCCTGGGTCATTGCGGATTATACCAACGAGACACTGGATCTAGCTGACATAAAATCATATCGTGATCTCTCCAAGCCGATGGGAGCTCAAGGTAAGAAAAGAAGGCTGCAATTTATCGAAAGATATAATGCCAGTGAAGCATTGGGTGACCCCGATTCACCTCCATTCCATTATGGTACGCATTACTCATCTGCAATGATAGTAGCATCGTACCTGGTCAGACTACAACCCTTCACAGATTCTTTTCTTTTATTACAGGATGGCGAATTCGGACACCCAGATCGGCTTTTCAATTCAATAGAAAGGGCCTGGTTATCGGCTTCACAAGAAAACACAACTGATGTACGAGAGCTCATTCCCGAGTTTTTTTATCTGCCAGACTTCTTAACAAATAAAAATCATTACAACTTTGGTATGGATCAACATCATCATAAAGTTGAAGATGTAAATTTACCACCATGGGCTCACGGCGATCCGAAATTGTTCATCCAAAAAAACAGAGAAGCACTGGAAAGTAAATATGTCACCGAACATCTCAATGAATGGATTGATTTAGTATTTGGTTTTAAGCAAAGAGGGAAAAATGCAGTTAAAGCTGTTAACGTATTCAACTACCTGAGTTACCCTGGTGCTGTGAATTTGGAAACCATCCATAATGAGAATGAGCGGGGGATAATTACCAGTATAATTCATAATTTCGGTCAAACACCTCTACAAATATTTCAAAATGCCCATCCTTCCCGAAAGTACTGTCCTCCAGTATATATTCCCAGTTCTGCTTGGGATTCACTAAAACCTATTACAACCGGAGAAAATATTTGTGATCAGGGCACTATAAAATATATTGTTACCGTAAGGGATACGCACAAGATATCTCACTGGCAGGGGTTTTCATTCTTAAACATTTCAATAGGCAAGGATGAGAATTCCTTTTCGATTAAATTGAAATCCCATTTTTCAATAGAACTGAATGGTATAACATTTCTTAATATCCATATGACACCAATAACATCATTCAACTTCTCGAAATCTAACATGTTTACCACCGGAGATTGCAATGGGTTAGTAAAAGTATGGAAATACCATGCGATGAAAGGTACCACGAAGTTAAAATGTCTTGCCGAACTTTGTTGTCATGTCGCTGGCATAAAACAGATCGAATCATCTATTGATTACAATGTCTCATTAACATTAGATACAACGGGTAGGGTTTACATGTGGAATATGACATCATTCCAGCTTATCAGATGCATATCAAGGGATGCCAAATATTTGAGCACTTCGCGTGTGAATGGAAATATATGCATCCTGACGAACAATGGTGTGCTGAAAATGTACGACATAAATGGCTCCCTATTTGCATCGCTAAGCTTGCCGGTCTGGCAGACGGTATCCTCATTGAGATATCTAGAAATATCAAAGTCCTCCGTAACGAAATACACAGAGCACGAATATTATCCGGACATCGATTATACTCTTGTGGGCCACAATACTGGCAATATTTCGGTATACAAACTAACAGTCAGAAATGACGTCGGATGGGAGATAGAATATGTGACATCGCTAAAGACTTCAGGCGTCGGAGCTGAGATCACGGCAATGAGAGCTGTCGTAATTGATGAGCACCCGAATTCAAACCGGCCTGTAGGATTAGAACTCGTTGTAGGAGATACCTCTGGTAAGATTACAGTTTTAAAGAGCACCGATTGAACCCTCTGACGGAGTGACCGTGGATACACACACTCTGTGGCTTACTTCCCTACTGGCGACGTCCTCTCTTGCCAGCGTCATTTGACACGGACAGCATTGACTTTCCATCGCGAAAAACCGCGGCCTCCCAAATATTCCGTTATTTTAGGGTAAAATCGCTGAGGCTTGCCCGGTCGCATTTTTTCTTGTATATTTTTTTTCCTCAAATGAAGAAAAGTCAAATAAAGTAAAAGGAAGTAAATAGTCAACTTAATTTATTCTAACCTATTGGGAGAAACAGATCAATACCTTTAATCAATCCAAAGTTGGTGATGGAATAGCCTGAGGGAAACATACTCTTCATCAGTCAAGTTTGTTTATTATACTCCTTTCAACTCATTATCTTATCTATCCTTTCTTTCCCAAGAGGCGATAAGACACACTAGTCGATACTCACAAAGGTCAGGAACTTCCGAGGAGTGTACCCACAGAAGCATCTACCGGCATATCTATATCAGACGCCACATTTGTCTGTGGTGACGCCTTTATAGACACTTCTTCCCTCCTACAGAGTAACTGTGATTGCGGGCTATACAACTTTCGGCTCCACAAAGAGGCAAATATAAGTAAAACATCCCAGAAAAAGCGTCTCTTTTGCCAAAAAACAGGTATTAGCACAAAGAAAATGGGATATCCACCTCCTCCGCGCCGATTAGGCGACAAAAAGAGATATTACTACAGCAACAATCCCAATAGGAGACATTCTGCTCCATATCCTAAACGGTCCTTCTCAAAACCTTTCGCGAGTGCGAATAATGCAAGAGGTAATACAGAGTACATACCTCAGACCAATGTACCTGTTGCCGATAATACAGGGCGAACGACTCCAGTGCGGCCTAATGGCACTCCCAGCAATTCTAACACAACGTCACCATCGTCCATCGTACGACCCAAAAGCAGTGGCGGTGGGCCATATGCAAGACCAGATAGTCAACATAGACCGTCAAGATACAACTCTACCCCAACTGTAAGTATCCCCAGCGCAACAGCAGTGTCAAGGACAACCGGGAGTCGATATAATCCTATACCAGAAAAATCCATCAATTTCAATGCCGAAAAAACGAGAACAAGCAGTGCACAATCTTCTTATCAATCACCACATATCAAACAACCACCTTTTGACATACCAACTACTACCTCTGCAGGTATGATTGATTCAAACAAATCCAGGTTTATAAAAGCAGCATCCGCCTCCCATCTAAGTAGTCGATACAATGCAGCATCATATAAGGCTGATAACAATATACCACACCATCATACCATGGTAAAACAACCATCAACCCAAGGTGCTCGACAGAGACCGAGAATATTCGATGCAAATAAATTGGATACATCTTACAGCAGCACAAAATCTGGCCAATTGAATCCTAGTTTATCGCAGCCGAACCCTAATAGTGTGAACGGTTACTATAATAGATCAAATAAATGGAGGTCTAACGTAGGCCATTATCCGGTACCACAATCTGCCCAGAAAGATGAGAACACTGCCGGAACGAGGTATACAGAGTTAAAATCAGCTCCAAGTGTAGAAAGCAAAGATTCGATCTCAGGTGAAAATTCTATTGATAAAGAGAGAGACGGGTCTCATCATTCAAGCAGATACAATGTCGAAGATAACGCGTACTTCCACGAAAAGAAAAGTACAACAAACCCGCAATATCACTCGGAAGTTGAACAAACGCAAGAAATAAATAGAATTGATAGCATACCTGCTTCAGCTCCTCACAAGGATAATAAAACGAAACATGTTAATAAAGAGACTCCAAAACGTCATCAACATACCCATCCAAGTAGTCATGGACCAAGTTTAATCAACTCAGTAGCACAGACTACTAGAGAAATTGAAAAGAAAGCAATGAAAGAACACAAAAGGATCGATCTTTCTAGACGAAGCAGTGAAGTAAGTTTAAATGCTGAAGACAATAATGAAATTATCGGAAGAACAAAGTCAAATCACATACTTGATGACTCAAATGAACAGAGCCCAACAGCCATTATTGCACCCAAAACGAAACCCAAAACAATGTGGACCTCCAATGTCAACATTCATGCTCTCCTTGGCCAGACTTTGGATGATGAAGACATAAGAGAATCTAAAACTCATACTGAAACAACTAAGCGCGTCCAACAACTAACCGAGGAGAATAATGAGACTACCCACGATGAAGTCACGGATGAAACGTCATACGAAGAAACCCCTGATAATATTAAGGCTATTGCAACTGACTATGAACACATATCAGATACTTCCCTTTTGAGAACTGACCGCTCTTTATTACAGAAGTTAATTGACAGAGAAGAACCACTTAGACAACCTATAAAGGAGGTCAAATCATGTATATTCCCGATGAAAGAATTAGATCTGAAATTTTGGAACCTCAAGAATCGCTCAAGAGCCGATGTCATAGAGAAGCAAAAATACCGCTTACGCACCCCGATCAAATCATTAAATCAGTATCCTTTCTATAAGAAAAACCCAATCCATTATCGGGAGAAAGTAAGGAATATTTTATCAGAAGCCTTGTTGAAAAATAAGCGGCAAAATACACTAAAATATCTATCACTAAAGAAACAGTCTCTTTCAATGAAGCAAGATTGGGATAAGCAATGCGCTAACCTACAGGAAATTAGTCATGATTTAAGGAAAAGTGAAATCGAATACAAAGAACAGATAGAGCAGGAAGAAAAAGAACGGGAAGAAACATTGAAGCAAGAAGAGGAGGAAAAGAATCAAGCGAATGGTGCGTCCCGCAGAAGGAATAGAGCTGATTTTGTAGATGACACCGAAATGGAGAACGTCTTATTACAAATTGATCCCGAATACAAACATCATCAAGCTGCAGTTATTATCCCACCTCTATTACTCGATACTCTCGAAAGACGCTGTGTTAAGTTTCAAGATGTTAACAATTTGGTCAGTGATAAAGATAGATGGGCATCTAGAATTTTAATTGACAAAAGAGATACATTTACAGATCATGAGCATGAATTATTTTTGGAAGGTTACTTGATGAACCCGAAGAAATTTGGTAAGATATCCCATTCCATGGGCGGCCTCAGAACTCCGGAAGAATGTGTTTTGCATTATTACCGAACGAAGAGGTCTGTCGATTATAAAGCTCTTTTGATGGAAAAGAATAAAAGAAGGAAAGCCAGTGTCACCAAACGTCGTAAGAAGAAGGAGAAAGATAGTGAGACAGAGAATGAAAGATCGATTACCGCTGAACCAGCTAATCAAGGGAAGGAAATCGATGTCAATATTGCTGCAGTAGTGGATAACCAAGAAAAGCAAGAGGAAGAAGACGAGATCCCGTCAATAAAATCAACTCCTATTGAAGTAAGAAATGGACGTTACCTGGCAGGAACTGTAGAAGAACCTCTAAAAGAAGCAGAAACAAAGCTACATCCTGGTCAATCAAAATCCTTAGAACCTGAAACGAAGATGCCACTGAATACTGAAGAGTCAATAATGGTTAACGATAGCAATATTATTTTTTCCTCTGAGCCAAATCGACCCCACATCGAAGCTGAAAAGAAAGATGTGGTTGCTGAAGTAGATATACCACATCTTCAATCTGAAAAAGATATAAACACAACTTCTATTGTATCACCTACAGCACAAAAAAGTAATCTCGAAGGCGAAGATATTCAAAAACGTCCATATGATTTCATGAAGGTTGTCCTAGATTCAACACAAGATGAAAAAACTTCACATATTAACCAGGTGTTCTCTACGGGAACACACATCCATGAGAGTATTGACAGCAAACAGCATGATGAGAGCAGACACGAAGATCACGATAAGGTTGATGGACCTACGCCGAAGAAGAGACATAAAGTTACTGCAGATCATAAAACAAGCTACTGGAGCGTTAAAGAATCTCAAATGTTTCCTGATCTACTGAAGAAATATGGTTCCCAATGGGCCCTAATATCGGACCATTTGACCACAAAGTCTACGACAATGGTGCGAAATTATTATCAAAGAAATGCAGCACAATTCGGTTGGAAAATTTTAGTTGATGATTCTGACTATCGTAGAAAGAGTGAAGATTCCGGCTCGGCAAACCAAGCACAAATTATGCTCCAGCAAGGTAAATCAGATGCGATTAACTATGCTGCTTCAATCAGTAATATACCTCCACAACAGCAACCTGCTATTGGTTTTTTCGCAAACGACCGGTCATCTGTACAATTGATTGACCGAGGTATGTTGATGGGCAATAATAATACTCCTTTACAACAACCATTCAGCGATTTTGGAAAGGATCCGTTTGCAAATTCTTCAGTTTCGACTCTTCCCCCACCAAGATTACCTTCAATTCAATTTCCAGGCACCACCTCCAGCAGACCCGATGTAAGACCGAATATAAATAGACCTAACGAAAGTGGATACACGACCACGCAACAAGGCCACAACATAACAGAGAGAGATAGCCATCAATATGGAATCCCGCGGCGGGAGTTTGGTGTGCAGAGTCTCCCAAAACAAGTTCCAGACGAATCAAAAGTTGGTGCCACAGCAGGAAACCAAATAATGAGCGAAAGAAACATTCCATCTATGCAAGGTGGTGAGAACAGAAGCAGTTCAATATCGGCGCTTTTAAATCCCATCTCCAGTTTCCAAGGACAATCTAGACTGTTCGGTAGTGTTCTACCCTTATCAACAGCCACCGAAAGTAATACAAGGAGGGCTGTTGATCAGAGTTTGATACAAGGTGTTAATCATATGATAACAGAGCAAGAACGTGCTGACAAACCAAAGTTTGAGCCAGTAACGGCTGGTGCAAACAACAATCCTACCAGTATACCCGCTAAACCTACGGCAGATGTTTCTCCACAGGTCAACCATTTCTATACACAACGCCAGGGACCTGCCCCGGACTTTGCTAATGACCCCCTGGCTGCTTTGGCAGCCATCGCTTCTGCCCCAGAGACGCTAGAATCCATATTACCGAAGACTAATGGTAAATAAGGACTACTGCAACATTTGCCAATGCGAGCAGAAGCAGTGTGTAACTATATAATCAGTAAAAATGTAAATATGAAATGAAAGTTAACGATTGAAGATAACCATTTCTGTCTCAGTAATGAGTCAATGATAGCTGTTTGCCCCAGTACTCTTTGAATCGTGGTCCTTAAATCAAGACCCTGCATCCGGAAGAAACCTTTAAACCCGCTGACACGAAAAGACACTTAAACGCGATTTTATGCAATAATGAAAAAATCAGTATCATGAAAAGTTTTTCACATGCCTGTTTTTGTTGATATATCAACTTTTTTGTCAATGATGTTGGAATATATGAAGACACTTCCATCTGTGAAGAGTCTATATACCACACATAAGCCGCTTACCCCTTTTTGCCTGGCTGTTTATCCTACAAGTCGTTGTTTGCTCGTGAATTTGGTTTCGAAGAATAAACAAGTATACTTAACGTTGCAACCCAGAAAGCTGTCCGTACAAAAGTATTCATATTATACAACTAGAAACCCAAGATGGAAGCAATAATCCAACCATATGTGGCTGCCGCCTTTGAACGTTACCCCCAACTGCATGGCTATGTCCCCACATTAAACCGTCCCTTCTTCAACATCTCTCTATGGAACCATTTTGACAAAATTGTAACTTTGGCGACCAACGGGAAGTTTATTCCAAGCCAGTTTGAGTTTATTCCCGGCACGTTGCCACTAAGTGAACTACCACATGTGATCGCTGCTATTTCCCTGTATTACATAATCGTATTCGGTGGTAGGGCTGTCTTAAAGAACGTGAAGCCATTCAAATTGAATGGTCTTTTCCAAATACACAACCTGCTTTTGACTTCTGTTTCTTTGACTATATTGGTACTTATGGTCGAACAACTAATACCTATGGTCTATAAGCATGGTTTGTTCCACAGTATTTGCAGCATCCACGCCTGGACCCAGCCTATGGTCACCCTATACTACATGAATTACATTGTTAAGTACATTGAGTTTATTGACACTCTATTTTTGGTTCTAAAACACAAGAAACTGACCTTTTTGCACACTTATCATCACGGTGCCACTGCTCTATTATGTTACACTCAACTTATCGGGACCACATCCATCTCCTGGGTCGTTATCTCGTTGAATCTTGGTGTTCACGTCATTATGTACTGGTATTACTTCTTGGCCGCCAGAGGTATCAGAGTGTGGTGGAAGGAATGGGTTACTAGATTCCAAATTATCCAATTCGTCCTTGACATTGGGTTTATCTATTTCGCGGTTTACCAAAAGCTTGTCCACATGTATGCTCCAAGTTTACCACATTGTGGTGACTGTGTTGGTTCTACACCAGCAACTTTATCTGGGTTTTTCATCATCTCCTCTTATTTGGTTCTTTTCATCAGTTTCTATATCAACGTCTACAAGCGTAAGGGAACAAAGGCCAGTAGAGTCATCAAACGTGCAAATGGTGGTGTCGCCGCTAGAGTCAACGAATATGTCAACGTCGACTTGAATAAAGTGGCTACCCCTTCTCCATCTCCAGCAAGAAGAAGAAAGTAAGTATTGCGATGAAATGATTTGTCATTTAAAGCTAGTATAGTTATTTATTTTAAACATAATTGGAAACTCTACGTTTTGAGGAGACATGGCTTAGCGTATGGACTTGTATAACTACATATATTATTTTTGTATATCGATTCAAATTTGAATAGAAAAGATTTTCGAGATTGGATTATTAGGGTTTTTACTTTATCCATTAAAGAGGTAGATATAATACTACAGATTATACATGATATATTATAGTTTATTAGCTAAATCGGCTGATCTTTGCTTTGCCAACGATATCGATTTTTTTATCATAGCTGGTGTAATCTTCGCACTACCACCAAGGAGACTCAAATGTCTCATGGCACCCTTGGAATCTGTAATAACAGATATGGTAGAATCAATACTGGATTCTTCTGCCTCAGTATCAAGATCAGCTAATAGGACTGTTTTTTTCTTATCCATATCAACGTCTTCCTCATCGACAAGGTTTGCTTCTGGATCTAAATCAATGATACCGTAATTTGATGCAAACCCAATACAAGATGTATCTATCTTCAACGGCACTTCCTGACGTGGATCACACAAAATATCATATGTCTCCTTGATCGTTGCACTTCTCCCTCTTGTCCTTACAGTCATTTTTAAATCTGTTGCACGCTCATCGATAAAGGCCCTTGGTAATTTTACTGATTGTAAGGCATATACCAGGGAATTCCAGCAAAGGTCAAAGACTGGACCGGTACGACTGAATACTATAATCTTTGCGTACAGTGTATACGACCATTTCCTGTTTGGTCGAAAGTTTTTGAAAACGTCTTGATCTTTTTCGGTCGTCCTTTCATCTGGATAAATAACGGACGCTTTACCCTCTTCATCGGTTAGTCTTACACCAGGATTCACGAACAACGACGATCTTGGTATTAACTTAGAGTATAGCATACAATCGTACAATTTCTGAGATAAGGTCATTTCCTCATCTGTGCATGCACCGGTTCTTCCTCTTTCCACTTCTACAACGGGGAAGACTGAAGTATATTTAGAAAGATCGGAGTCATCTTGCGTAATCTTCAAGAGCTCATCTTCACCGTCATCATCTCTTGATGTCGTGGACTCTTCAATAATACCACCGGTGATGGCTGTGACTACAAACGTTTTCCCACTTCTTAGCACATTAGAACCAATCACATTACTGTCCTTGTGTTCCTTACCATAACGCGACAACAAATCCTCATTCACCTGGACATCTCTGAATTCCTCAAATCCCCTCAGCGATGGCCTGAACCCTAGTGACAAGTGCCTTTGTAGGGACAATTCTGGCGATATACGGGCGAGAACCTCGGGAGAAAAACTTATTGGGTGGATATCTATAGTATCAGCTCCACTGGAGGCAAGTTCTTCAGTACTCATTTCGTTCTGATTTATGAAAAAGTACGCTGATATTCAACAGTAGCAAATATCTACTAGTTAGGGAAACTATCGATAGGAGTTGGATGGTTATCTGCTGGCTCTCGTCTCTATATTGCAAATTTTACTTCATTCATCGCAATTTTTCATAGGCAAATATTCTCAGCAAAAAATTCCCCCTTTTGTACATGTATCCCAAAGAAGAAATGCATTCCCAAACTTCCCAAAGAGGAAATATGCAAGATCTGGGTCAGATCTCGAGGATTCAGCCAAGAAATAAGGATCTGTATGGCACCATTCCTTCCCCTATCGGCCCTTGTTCTTCGAAGAAAGATCTCTAAGCACTATTCAATTGAGGAGTGACGGTGAAATATGAGTGTGTATGTGGTAGGCTCGTTAAACTATGATCTGGTTACCTATACGGACCGAGTACCTGATTCAGGGGAGACCATAAGGGCGAGCTACTTTGAAACACATGCCGGTGGTAAAGGTCTCAACCAAACGATTGCAACGGCGAAACTAAAAGACCCAGAGGCAAAGTATCGGGTGAAGATGATTGGTAATGTGGGTGCTGATGCCTTTGGGACCGAATTGCAAGATAAGCTCAGGGAACATAACGTTGATATCTCTAACGTGGGTTTTTTGGCCAATGTAAAGACTGGAGTTGCAACTATTCTTGTCGAGGAAAAAAGTGGTCAAAACAGAATCCTAATTACTGCTGGTGCCAATGGGCATACTGTTTATGATGAAGACCAGCTTTCAAAAATGTTTCCAAGAAACACTGATAACTTGGAGAAGAACATTGTTGTATTCCAGCAAGAGATACCTGACCCCTGTTCCATTATGAGATGGATTCGTTCCAACCGTCCCAATTACCAGATTGTCCTTAATCCTTCTCCCTTCAAAGCAATCTCAAAGGAGGATTGGGGTTTAGTTGACGTCCTTGTTGTCAATGAAATTGAATCATTACAGATCATCAAAACCGTATTTAATACTGATGAGATAAGACGACTCGAAACCGCTATTGAAAGAGACTTTACCGCTGTTTACAGAGATATTTGTAAATTGCTACAGAAAGAGTGCGTTAACCCAGAAGGTCCTGCTATTGTCATTATAACACTTGGTTCAAGAGGTGTCTTGTTTTGTTCAAAAGATCAGCAAGATGTTGAATTCACTGCGGCACGGACGGATGTGAAGGTGATTGATACCACTGGGGCGGGTGATACGTTTCTAGGGGCCTTCGTAACTCAGTTATACCAGGGCACAAACCTGAACGACTCAATTAAATTTTGCACAAATGCTAGTTCATTGACAATCCAAAAGAAAGGTGCCTCTGAAAGTATCCCTGAATACGATGAAGTCCTTAAAGTATAAAAATACTATTTTACAAATATTTTTACATTCTAGGTCCAAAACTTTTTTAAATATTTGTTTAATAATACAGTATATAATTTGAAGATCTTTTAACAATAGTGAATTGGTCATACATCAGGGAAGAACAAATCAATAAAGTCATACATTGTTTAAACAACTAGGTAGTTGTCGTAGTAACTGTTGTACCCTTAACAACAGATATCATAATACCGTAACCTAACGTAACGACAACAACAAACGCAAATAGCGAGGCAGGTACACCTCTCGTCAAGAAGGTAAGCACATCCAAGTATCTTTTTCCATTTTTATCGGTCAATGAAATGGCAGTCACATTAGGGAAACCAGAAGAAGCCAAACCCATACCACATGATGCCAGCAATGCACAACCGAAAACCAAAACAGGAGCAGCCTTTGGATCTGTCAACTTATCACCGACCTCTTGAACCAATGGGACAATAATAATGGCAGACACTGTATGTGAAACAAATGTACCAACAACCAACATCAGAATACCAAAAATACAAAGAATAGCTAGAAGGCCATCATTTTGAATTCTCTTCTGCAGAGCCCTTGCGATGGTAGTCAATAAACCCGATGAGGAAACCGCATCACCTAATGCAATACCCCCCATAGCCAGAATAACGATAGACCAGGGAAATGAGTTTATATCCTTGGTTGATAAGAGTTCGGTACCAAAAAATAGAACGATAGGTAAAATGGCAATTTGACCAGACGAACCGAATGCTCCTTCAATTTGTGTTTCAACACACCATAGAATAATTGTGGCCACAGTCACACCAATAATATACCATTGTTTTAATGTCAGTTTTGTCCTTATGGGTGTAAATTTCTCCAATTTTGTCGTATTTATCTTGAATGTCAAACACATTAAACCCCAAGAACAAAGAGTGGCCAGGATACCACAGGGTAGTGCAACTGCAAAAAACTGCCCCCACCCAATCCCATATGGTTTCAAATATTGCATGGAGATAATATTTTGTGGGGAAGAAATTGGAGATGCCATCCCACCAATATCAGCAGCTAAGGCGACACCCATTACCAATGCCTTGGCAAAGGGAGTATCACCATCAAGTGGATCAAGTAAAGGTGATAAAAGTGAATAAGTTAAGACTGGCGAAGCAACATTAGAAATCCACATGGAAAGGAAAAAAACAACTGCCATAGCCATTAATAGAACATTTCTAGGTTTTGTGCCAGCTGCAGCTAGTAGCCAGGAAGCTAAAATCCGTGCCACATCATATTGCGACAAGGCCTCACCCAGGGTGAAACCAGCCAAAAGAATCATGATTGTAGAAGACCACATTGCTGCAAGGATTTCTTTAGACGCATCGGCCGCACCCATCGCTTTACCTGAATCATCTTTCAATACTTTGAATAAAACAGTCAATAAAGGAACTAGGAAAGCTGTGATATGTAAAGGAATAGCCTCACTAGCCCACAAAAATGCAACACATTCTACCAATGCCATACATCTACCTTCTATTCTATCGTTGAATGTTTTTACACCTAGTAATATACCCGTGAAGGTTATGATAAAGGCCAGCTTTGCAGCTTTTTTAGTAAAGAATAATTTAGGGACGCCTATCTTGGTGATATTGACAGATCTCCAATGAATTGGTTTAGGTAATGTCCAGCTGTACAGTTGTAGATGCAATTTTTCATTCCTTTCCGGCTTTTCCTCCCCAATATCTAAATCGGTTCTGATCGCATCATCTCTTGATTCTAAACCTAACATGTCTTTCCAAGTTTTACTTCTCTCCCAAACAATATGATCATGTAACGAGGATCTTAGTTCTTTTTTACAATTGTCGAGACCCCCCGGTTGCTCGGTTATTAGGGAATAAAATTCAACTAGTAATTGTATCCTTTGATTTAGAAGATTAAGGGTATTTTCTTGAAAGGTATAAGTATTCTTAAAGAATTCTCCAGAATCAATCAACTCAGATCTCGTTTGCATGTGTAGTACTTTGTCAAATTTCTTGGTAATTTTGCTAAATCCGATTTTGTTCAACTCAATGAAGGATTTCAATTGACATAGATCTATGTATAGATAGATTATCGATTGTTTTAAGATTGATTTCTTTTGAGATTTGATATTCACCTGGGAATAGTTTAGTAAAGCACTATTCTCTTGCGTTTCATCCAAACCATAGTCGGCTTCCTCATCGTCATCTTCGTCAAGATCCTCTTCAGAGAGTTCAAATCTATTGCGTAACTCAGAGTGATCGACGGAAATCCGAAGATCGAAAGAATTTGTAGAATGAAGTTGAGCATTACTCAAGATTTTCGACCTGATATCCTCTGTGTCCACAGGCTCATTACTGACGTGGTTGAAAATCTCATTGAAATTTGCAAGGCCTTCTTGTTCGAGATCTTTAACCAAGCAGTCAAATCTTTCATAGAATTTTGCTTCAGTTCGCTTATAGAAATCATCAACCTTCGTCCTTTCTTCTTCCAAACTGTTGATGAAAGTATCACTTGGGCTGATAATTGTCCTTGCATCACTTGAATCTGAAGAACGGCGACTATCGAATATCTTCGGTTTAAATTTCCTTATGGACAAGTGATCTTTTTTCAGCACACTTTCACCATCGGGTACCATCGACATGTCATCTAATTCAATCGTTTCTTCAAATCCATTTGATGTGTTCTTCACATTTTCCGATGAATCCTTCTTTGATTTATTCCTGAAAAACTTCTCCTTAAATTTGCTAGTGAAGCCCTTTGTTGGCTTTGAAGATTGTTCTTGTGCATCTTGTTCTGCATCAGACCCATTAAATGGGGATGTTTGGACAATCCCGTTCGACGAACCCTCAGTCTGCTTCAATTCATCTGTCTGTAATGTATATATTATATTTTTCAGGGCAATATAGTCCATATAATGACTTTGCCATTCAGGAACTGAATTATATTTTAGGAAATGAGAGAATCTCATCCTCGTAGTATTTTAATTAAATCTGGGGTAATTTTCTAATCGCAAACAGTTGAAGATTAGCCAATGGTCTATTTACTCAATTGAAATAGTATTAGTATTATATCACCACCACAAAGTAATGGTGGTAATGTTATATTTGCTTGGGCCTATTTGGGTGATGTTGCGAGGCTTAATAAAAGCGGAGGATCATTCAGGGAATCATAAATTATGTAGATCTACTTTTCAATTTGCGCCTTTTTCTTTTCAAAAAATTTAAAAAATTACCGATTTATGAAAGACATATTATATAAGCCGCGATGCCGGAATCAAAAATGACTTTTCAACGGCTAATGGAATGCACACTTCAAATCAGCTAAGTTTGTTCAGATTTTAATGTTACAAAAATTTCTTAACTGTCTATATATGTTTATACAAAGTAGAGAATTTTGTAGTCGACCAGATATTAGGTTCGGGGGACAATATCAAGGCTCAATGCATACCCCCTATCATGATCATTTTCATATTCCTTATCGACCCTCCAGAATTCTAACAAAATGAGGTTTTCCAAATCTGGAACTCTTTTAATAGTGTTTGTATTTTCTGAAAGCTGTTCGGTAAGTTGGAAAAAAGAATTGCGATTATCAGTTTCGTATACTTTTGAATAGTCGTAACCTACTTGGAAAAATTGTACCGTACTTATTACTTTGGTTATTCTCATATATTTATCAGTGTTAATCAATTTGTTAGGCCGAAATGAGTCAGGATTCCTGTAGTCGGGATTACCATCGTTTAAAAACGTCAAATCTTGTAAAAATAAATTAAAAAATGGGACAATCGGTAGTGGAGATTTTGTGTATTGATGATCTTTTATTATTATCTTTAATTTGTTCCTGTAAACTTTGAAGTTGTGGTTGGGATGAACAATCCTTGCTAAATATTCGAATAGTTTAGTTTCTTTCCTATCGATTATATTCCAAACCGCAGATAATCTTGTAATTGCGTGATTTTGTAATGCAGTCATAATCGAGGCCAATGAGTTAAAATTTCTAAAATAAACACATGATAGGGCAATTCTGAACCAGTTTTTTAGACGTGATACTCTTTGCTCCATCGATAGGCCAAATGTAAGTAGACTCTCAATCACATAGTTTGATAATTGGTTGGTGAAAATTAGAATGTTATTAATATTAGGTGAATGATCTGTGTCTTTATAATAAACTAATTCAAAGGGTTTCACCATTAAAAACATTTTTGATTCCAAAACAGTTAATTGTTTGGCAACTTCTAATGCATTCAAGTCCGCTAATGTAAGTGAGTATCTTCCAAAAGCTTTCATAAACATATCATTCGAGATAGTATAAGACCTCAAATCCTCCCATTTTTCTATTAGCTGGGCTGTGTCAGTTTCTATTATTTGCCAATCTTTGCTCTGCCTTATGATATCTTGATAAATTTTCAATTTATTGTTAATTTTGTCAGTATCCTCCCGATTGAGTAACGTAGTTACCCCAAAGTGAAGCAAAGGTGGTGGTAATTCTGTATCAGGATGACTAGGTTGAAATGCTGATGTAAGACCATATTCTTCCATAACCCTTTCATCTAATGAAAAAACGGATGATTTCAACGTATTTATGGAGGATGTCTCGGATATGATAGAGAATGTTTTCGAAGAAATATAGTTTTCAGTTAATTGCTCTGGTGGTTTATAGTTATTTGAAGATAGCTTACGCAGCTGTGGTATATTTAAACACAATCTAGCCGCCAATTCTAGTACTATTTTTGATTGGATTGGAATGTAAAAGCTAATCTCTTCATTAATAAAGTTTATTAATGTTGGTAAAATACTGTAATCATCCACATACCAGTAACTTTCCATCCATATTTTCAAGGTATTTAAAATCAAACGTCTTCTATTCTTTATCCGAGATGCTTTTGAAGAAAACTTACCATTCTTTTCCATAGTCTTGATTCCTGAAAATTTACCGCTCGCATCAAATCTTGTTACCAATTCATTTACAAAATCTACCTTTGAGCCGAACTTTCGAAAGTTTAGCAGAAATGAAGCAACCAAATAGTCGTCTGGTTTATCAAGTTCGTCCGTTAGTTTAAGTACAAAAGCTCTAAATGACGCACCAATTATGTTTCCGTCTTTATCAAACAATAACTCTTTTTGAATAACATCCTTGTCGTTTTTAGAGTTTATGGGGTCGAATAATTCCTGATCATTATCATCAATTTTATATTTTTCAAAAATTGAATATCTACTAAAGGCTGTATCATTTTCTTCTTCTCGTAAAGGAAGCAAAAAATCATCCTGAGTAACTTCTTCTGAATATTCATGTGGATAAGCGGTCAAAGATGAAAATCTCACCAACCTGGAGTATTTTCCATTTCCCATTGTATTGTTGCGTTTACCTTTATCATGCAATGGTGAGTGTGATTTTGTCAAAATAGTATTGAAAGTATTGGATTTATTTTGATTGTTTGTGCATTGTTTAATGAAGTCCTCTGGGCTTATTTTCATAATTCCAAAGTCAGGATATTTTCGGTCATTTCCCAATTGGAAGTCTCCTATAAGTCTCAAATAGTTGTTACACCCCATAACAATTTTGTTTATTAAAATTGCCATATTTGAAACAATATTAATTAAACGCATTCCTTCTGGTGTATATCTATAATGTTCATTCAATATGCTACCTCCATCTTTTTTTGTGTTTTCCTTATCAAAGTTCTGATTTAAGGTTTGAGTGACCAAATTTTTGATACAGGAAACCAATTCTGATACATACGATAGTAGTGGATCAAGACTGTTATCAACAGAATTTTCATATGCATAATCGTATTTTTCTTTGATGATGAAGGAACATGATTTACTTATGTAAAGAAGATCTCTTAGTAAAATAATTAGTTGATGAACAATTCGTTCAAGAGCCTCGCATGCGTAAGGGTTTTCTTCAATCATATCTAGCCTTCCCAAAATTAGGTTGATATATAGGTATAGGATATCGTAAACCTCATGTAATCTCGATGTTGAATTTGGCGGTGTCTGTAAATAAGACATATTATTACCTTTTTCCATATAATTGGCTCCGACCGTGGAGTTAGAGGTCACTGGAGTTTCAGTAGATGTAGTGTTATTTTTGTTTTTATTGGTCTCCAAGTTAAATTTTTCTATGGCCCAAACATCGTAAAAAGAAAAAGCTCGCTGAAGTACTTTATAAGTTAGTATTGTAAGAGTTGTAATTGCCTTCGCTGAAGAGTTGTTTTTGTAGTAGTCTGCTTTTATCATTAAAGTATACCAATCTGCTAAAAGGGCTTTGCGTGTCTTCTTGATATTCGGCCTTGTCTGCACCAGTTCATTTGTTCTAGACACACACTGTGTTATTTGTAACAATTTTTTAACCCCATCTCGTATGTTGTTTATAAGATGAATTTTATTTGTTTCTAACAATTTATTCAAGTCATTGTCTGCAGCATAAAGGAATTTAGCACATGCACCTAGTAAGTGTTGTAAGGGTATGTTAGACGTGATATACGTTTCCAGACTTTCCAGAGAATCAGGAATTTCATCGGTGGGGTTTTCGGAAGTTATCGTATCTGTAAAATAATTGAAAGGAACCCACCCTCTCTTTTGTGTATTAATTAATGTGACCTCTCCCCAGCCTGATTTGTCAACATTATGAACAAAAGCAATATCGCCCTTGTTGAAAGATAAGGATATTTGAACGTCATTTGAATCCTCTAACGTCTCGGCATTGAAAGGATGAACTGCTATTATGAAAAGATATTCGTAGTTAGGAATGATACTCTTCTGCGTGGTTGTTTCAGGGGATGTTGGATATTCATGATTATTTTGTGGTGATTTCGTTGAAACATTTAAATTATCAAATTCTATTGTGCGTATTGTTTTATCATAGTCGAAACCATCATCTCTGGTCACATTATATTCGTCCAACTCTTTTGTAGGAGATCCGAAGGAAATTGTACTATTGCGTAATTTATTATGCAGTTTGTTTATATTTCTATCAGGTTTTGTTTGTAGTATCATTGACGTTCTAATTGCTTTAGAAGGAGAGGACTCTATGCTTTCTTCATTTTGCCAAAGTTCGTCATGTTGCTTTAGATTACGTTGTTGTGTTTGAAAGCGAGCGTCTTGAGAAAGATCTGGCGTGTCGTAATCCATGCTTATTTTGTTTATTAGTGCTGAATGGTTTGTATGTCTCTTTTCCTTTTTCGTCGGTGTTTCTTCGTTGATATTAACTTGTGTAACTTTGGGATTTAAAGTTGATAAGCTCGTCGTACTTTTTTCCGTAAGCGTTGCATATATATGTCTTGTTGAGCTTGTGTTTGAATTAGCTGTCACGAAAGATTCTGTAGTCACATTAGAAGATGCCTTTGATGCTAAGGAGTTTGAACTTTCGAAATGATGCTCAGATCTTGGAAATTGATTTATCGTCTCTATCGTATTCTCATAGCTGTTCGTGATCTGTGGTGTACTGGAATAATGCAGGGGTTTTGTTGGGGAAATCGTAGTGCTAACGCGGTGATTGTTATCGTTTTCATCGATTGAATGCTGGTCAGGGATGTATAATGGTGTCGTCGGCGAAAAGTTTAATGCCATTTGATATTTTTGAATATTATTCCTTTTAAGGTAAAGATCGTTTTATCGAATGCTAGGTATTAAGGCGATTGGTTAACCTCTTTGACAACAGTGAGACCTTATTATTTTTAAGCGTGTAGATCGAATCTGTAGTGATGAAAACAGTTGTTACAAGTCAGGGCATTGATTTTGGGATAAATTGAAAAAGGTTATTTTGAGCAAACGCGAAATTTTCCCATTTAAAATCGACACCCTTTGAAATCTTATAAAAAACTATATTCCCTTTTCATGCTTGTTCTATTTATTCCAGTAAAAGGGTAAATATATATATATCAATATTGTTTATGTATTACTTACAGTGTATTATGGAAACACGCTGAACAACAATTCCTAAACAAGTGAGTTTACTCTTATAATCCCTGTTAAAGAATGGTTACAACGAAATAATGAAGAGGGGGCTTGCATTATATATTCTGTTATGATTAAAATGATGGGTTTAAATTTAAATAATTGTGCATACCCAGAACTTTATAGTCATTTGTTTACGGTGGGTGTCAACCTTTATACCATTTTTTTTAAGAATGTTCTAGGTCAAATTTATAGTCGTGGCATATTTAAACTATGAATTGAAACAAAGTAGGATATTAGAGAAGTTCCTTACTGTTTACATTCTTGTATTAGCTGTCTTGCTATCCATTGTATGAAATTATGAACCAGCATAGAAGCGATGAAGAAAAATTATATTCTGATTGTTCGTTGTTTTCATGTACCCTTTAGGTTATTGAAGATTATTTACTCGGTTTTTAATTTCCACTTAAGAAAGAGAGGTAATCAGGAATTAACTATATCTGTAATTTCAATAAACTCTTTAAATTTTGTCATCTCGTCATTCAAACGTGTTTCGTTTCCTTCTCTTTCATAGTTTGTTACCGTGGATAAGGACGTCATCATAGTCTTACTAATCTCTAATACCGTATCCTCCTTTTCAAAGGTTACAATACAGGGGGTTCTATCGTTGATTTCAATTTGTTTACCTATTATTTTATTACCCCTAACATATGCTTCTGTTATGCCATCATTTTTATCTTGTAAAGGACTGAAATTATCTTTAAACTCGGTTGTCGTCATATCAGCTTCAACCTTACAAGGCACCATATGTAGTACATATTCACTTTTATTATCTTGTTTTGTCATTTTTCAATTGTCTTCTTTTAGCATGTCTCCTCTTCGTTAAAGCCAACCTTACAGATCATATATATTTCTTATCTCTTCCTAAAGTTTACGCGTTATTTTGAAATTCCTCTTTTGGTATATTCGATGAAAATTTTTCAGTTGAAACAGTTTTGAGGTAAAAATAGGTTTCAGTTTTTTTTTAGTTTTTTTGTTTCAAATTAACCCTTTTTTCCAATTTTACTTTTCCTTTTTTGGATAGGATCAAGGGGCAGTTTCTGTTAAAGAGCCTGGCTCTCCGTTTACCAAAACACTCTTCTTTTTTGGCAAGCTATTGCTTTGGATTATACAAATTACCCATCTATTGATCGAAAAGGCCTTAGTTTGACAATCCATTTCTTCTCTTTAAAAGTGTTGACCTTGTTGGGAGAAGGTGGGAAA